>SNQJ01S0246584.1:1221-13117 GCA_010110895.2 Picea sitchensis
TAATTATAATTGTGAATTTTATATAAAAAAAAAATGTAGTAAGAATCAATTTATCTAATTATCTATGTAGAATATCATCATTGGGGCTTCAAAATATATCCAAATGCTTATACATCAAATGCAATCAAAATTCTAAGGGGAAAATCCTAATTTGAACTCTATCCATTGTAATCAAAATTCTAAGAGGACGAAATGTGGAAATTCAAAGGATGACCTTAGTTATAGTCACAATTCATTGATAAGATGTTTGCTAATTTAAATAAGAACATTTTATAAAGGATGTTTGTACACGTGAAAACACTTAATAGATGTGAAAAACATGAGATGGGAAAAAAATGGCTAGTAAAAAACTGAGAGCCAGAATATTGTCATTACGAAAATGTCATAAGGTCTTCCACCATAAACCCTAATATCATCATTGGGGCTTCAAAATATATCCAAATTCTTATACATCAAATGCAATCAAAATTATAAGGGGAAACTCCTAAGTTGAATTGTATCCATTATAATCAAATGTAATCAAAATTCTAAGAGAACGAAATCTGGAAATTTCAAAGGATGACCTTAGTTATAGTCATAATTCATTGATAGGATGTTTGTTAAGTTAAATAAGAACATTTTATAAAGGATGTTTGTACAGGTGAAAACATTTAATAGATGTGAAAAAGGTGAGATGAGAAAAAAATGACTAATGAAAAAAAGAGAGCCACAATATTGTCATTAAGAAAATGTACCATTTCTTAGAGTTACACCCTTAAACCTGGATTATGTCCACTTGAACTAAACACATAATAATAATAAAAATCAACCAAATTCCGTAATATCAACATACATACCGATGTCTCTTCATCGTTTATAATAATGAATTAGGTAATGTATTTATTACTTTGGATAAATAGTAAAACCTAGTATTACTATGTTATTCTATATTTATTTATTACTTCTTTGCTACTATATTATTCTATATTTATTTATGTCTTTATTGCTAGATCACTATATTTACTCATTGTTATTAACTTGTTATTGCTATATTATTCTATATTTGTTTATTATTTTATTGGTAAATTTATATATTTATTCATTACTATTAATGGGTTTTACATTAATAATATATTATCACATTATAAAATTAATACATTAATAATATATTATCACATTATAAAATTAATACATTAATAATATAACATTATTTGTTTACATTAATATTACATTAGTTTTAAACATTAATAATATATTACATTTAAATATTAACACTATTACTTTACTTTTAAGATTATTAATAATATTATTTTGAAGATTAAGATTATTAATATAGGATGATTAAATATTAATGTTAATAAATTATCAAGGTTAGTATTTAGGAATATTACTTACTTTTAAGATTATTAATAATGTTATTTTGAAGATTAGAATTATTAATATATGATGATTAAATATTAATGATAATAAATGGTCTAGGTTAGTATTTAGGGTTAAGGTTAGGTTTTAGTTTATGATTCAAATTTATGAGAGAAGAAGTGTAACTAATAATGTAAAGACAAAAGAGAAGTTTTTAAAAAAGTTTATAAAATGGTTGGCATATTAAATGAAAGTTGCCCGCAGGGTGTAGACCGATTGGCAAGTGCCGTGTAAATGGTAGGAGCTATGTAAAATGAGGTCTCAAGGTCGATTCTCACCCCGATTTACCTGAAGGGCGTGCTTGCAGGTGGTGCATTTCTCCCTAGGGGTTATAAGGCAGCCGAAAGGATTCGACCCCGTGTCACGCGAGTACGATACTGCCGTTGTTACCGATTCCCCTAGTTACAAAAAATAAAATATAAAACAAAAAAAAAGTTTTTAAAAAAGTTTATAAAATGGTTGTATTAGTATTAATAATAATTATTTACACATTGCAAGCTAAATTATTCCAATTTAGAAATCAAATATAATTGTCAATTTTCATGATAAAAGGAAGAAAATTCATACGAATCGAGAAGAATTTAAATTGCTTCTTTAAGTTAGATTTCAAAATTAATGTGTAATAGTGCGTAAAGTTTATGAGGCTTTTTATATTTTCAACCTCTGTGGTAATACTTGATAATCTATATAATAAAACACCATTTAGCGGATTTGACAAAATAAAGAATTATGTAATTATACAACATCAAATATTCTTCATTAATCTTATCTCTACCTGTCTTGATATTACAGAAAATAGAAAGGCTAATGTAATCAAGGAAACACAATTAGCATACACAAATTGCAGCATTGTTATCAGAGATAACAGAAGGTATTGTAACTGGCCACTTCTCCTACGCTTCATCCCCGGCTCCACGAAAGCTTACCCTCATAATATATTTGTACCATCGCGAGGACCTGTGACACCAAATGACCGACAATGCATTCTCATTGCCTTGCTTTGAGCATATAAGCTCATCTATTTCCTATTGTCAGGAGGACTTCTGAATCTCTTCGCCTGCTTCAGACTTCTTTATACATTTGAATATAATATTCTTTTCTCTCTGCATTTCTCTGTCCTTCACAATTTATCACAGGTATCGAAAGCAGCAGTAAGTCTCTTCATCGGAGAGCAACCTCGATCCTCACAATAGAGAGCCTCACGGTGATCTGAGAGCACGCCATGGCCTTTCTGGCTGGAAAGTCGCCCCATTACTCTTTTAAAGATCACCGTGGAGAGTTAGCTGGAGAGATCGTAAGAAGAAACTCAGATCATTTCAAAGAACCATTAAAGATTGACTAAGTACAAGTAACGAAAGAAGTTTAAAGAGAAGATTCTTTCACCTGCTTAAAGATCTGCCAAGTTATAACTGGTTAAAGATTCAAGGAAATCGCTTTCATCCGCAAAGATTCAAGAAATCACTTAAGAAATCGCGGAAATTCTTTCAAATCTTGAAAGATTCACAAATTTCTTCCATTGTGTAAAGAACGACCGAAAGTGTTGCTTTTCATTGAAGTCGCGTACCTCATTCCGCTAACAAATCCGAAGGGAAACCGAACTAAAAGGGATGGAAAGGCGAAGCCGTACCGGCCGATCTTTGGCGAAAGGATCCTACGTACCGTTAGATCAGCAAAGAGGTGCACGACGGTTAGTCGTCTTGAGTGCACAGGAGAATTCTTCATTTGAGAAATCCCGGCAGATCTCACCGCTCATTTAGATCCTCGACATCAGTATGTGAACTGAGGACCTCTAACGTAGACGGCATTTGCAAAGGCAGAGGTTTATATCTTTGAAATCGCCAACGCGATTTCCGATTTAATCTGAACCGTTGATTCGTTAAGGACAAGGTCGCTGATCCCAGAAGTCGGACTTCGAGGGTTTCTGGTTCGTGTTTCGGTTTTGACCAATTTAAGAAACTTGAAATCGCGGATCCGCTGGATCCGCCAAGTCCCCGGCGAGGACGGGCGTATACAGGGACCCTAGGCACAAGTGGAGGACAAGTGGCTTTGGAGTTCGGGGTTCGGAAATTCATGGTACATGTGAACCGCAACATCAGATGTTCCAATTTCCCGATACGGAAATCCTCGAAGGAACGGTACACCTGACCATCTGTGATTCGACTCTTGAAATCGCTAAACCCCAGAACAAGTGGATCGTTTACAACAAAATCCCCGACGCATCCGGAAATGGCCCATCTGCTCAGACACTGGAGGAGATCAAGCTTCCTGAAAAATCTCGATAAGCGGTTTCATCGAATTTTTCCGGGATTCGGCAAATCAAGGATCTGGGAGGTGGACGAGGATCAATGACCGTCCGTCTACCGGGACATCGCAGAATCACTTCGAAAGTCCCGAAACGAAGACGCATCGGAAAATCAGCACGCTGATCTGCTGAGTTAGAACACTGATGACGTGAAATCGCGCATCCCGATTCGCGAATCCGATATGATCCGGACCGTCCGATCCTCAGAAGATCTCGACCGTTGAAAAGTCCAAAGGTGATTTTTCGTGTTTCTACGATTTGTGGTTGTAAAGAAACTGAAAATCCCGAAAGCGCAACACGCAAGGCGGGTGGTCACATTGAAAGGAGACCATAATAATTCAAGCCCGATAAGTCTCTATCGCTTTACCCAAGAACCAACAATCTCTGCGGATAGGAGGTAACACGAATTTTTCCCCATTTTTTCAAAGATTTATTTACTGGCCACCAGCAATCTCGGCCCAATCGGTCCGATTCTTTTAAAAGAATTACTTAATTCTCGGGTTCAATGAGGTCGTTTCTCGGCAGTTAATAAGAGTGTCAGAACCGTGATCTTGATATGTGGAACCGTGACATCCACTCGTTCTCACCGGCCAGCGACAAATGCCCAGAATTGCTCGTGCAACCTTGGAGAACCAAGGAAAACAAAAAGCAAAATTCGGATACAATAATTGCGGATGATTCGATCTTTTCAAAATCACGTGCTACCGGTACTTCCAAACAGTTCGACATCCTCAAAACGCCTTACCAAGGAAATGACAGTAAAACTGCTAAACTGCAGTCCTTGTGGACACAATTCGAGACTATAAGAATGACAGAGTCCGAAAAATGTGGATCAGTTCATGAAAAAAGTCATGGGAATCGTGAACCAAATCAGACTAACTGGTGAAACCATCACCGATCAACGAATTGTTGAGAAAATTTCTTTAAGTTTACCTGTGAAATTTGAAATGGCGTTGTACATTTATCCTGAATCCACAAGGATTTTGTCAAGCTTCTCAAATGCAGAACTAATTGGTTCTTCTGTGACATGAGACAAGACTACATCTCACAGATGAGTCAATCTCAAATGCCTCTCCCAATCTCAATTTGAAGCGTAGGAAAAGTGCAGGAAGAAGTGGTAGAGGAAGAGGGAACAACCAAGGTAACCCTCATACCAGTGGAGGAATAGACAACAATATCCCACTCGAACTTCCAAGGTCATAGAAATCAACAACAAAAATCACCATCAGAATTTCGGGAGAGCCCCTCAAAGAGGCGAGGGAGAAGGTCAAATGACTAATCCAACATTCAATGTTTTTATTACAAAAAAGTATGGGCATTACGAATATTAATGCAATGCGTGAAGAAGCAGGCAGATCAGCTCTCAGGCGAGCACATGTGACAAATCACACGGTAAACAACTCTGGTGTATGTTTCTCTCATGCCACAAAAACTGAACAACAACCTAAAGATCTCCTCGGGTTACCGTGGACGCTGGCTGCAGCAATCACACGACAGGAAACAGAGACTTACTTCTAGCATTGATTCTTCAATTTCCCTGACATTACCTTTGGTAATGATCATTTAGTCAAAGTTCAAGGAAGAGGAACTGCTCCTATTCTTACCAGCGTAATGTAAAGAAAGACATATCTAATGTCTATCATGTTCCGGACTTAAAACACAACTTGTTAAGTGTAGGATAGCTCTCTACTGAAAGGCTATAAGGTACTTTTGAGGGAGTATCCTGTAAAAATCTATGATATAAAACCCAACAAAATTGATGTCCAAATCTATATGACTCCAAATAGTTTCCCTCACCTCAATCAAAATCGAGTCAACCCTATGCACGTAATGCATCAACCCCGAATGAAACAATGGTTTGGCATACTAGATTTTAGACATCTACCCTTTCGTGAAGCCCAAGTCTATCAGAAAAACTCCATGGTCAAAGTGCTACCTATTTTTAAAGAGCAAACTCTCGGCAGGAAGTCTCTTGCATACTTGAAAACACAAAAGAATCAAGTTTTGCCAGCCTCCAATCAAGCCAAGCAATATCTTGAACTTGTCCACACTAATCTATGTGGACCAATGCAAACAGAAATAATAGGTGGTGGTTTTACTTCTCACGCTAATATTGATGACTTCAGCAGAAAATTCGATATATTTTCTCGCACAATAAGTCCGAACATTTTACGCACCCAAAGAATTTAAAGTGCATCTGAAAAACGAGTGGTAAATCAAAGTACTCAGGTCAGTTGGAGGAGGTGAATACAACTCCATAGAATTTGAAATTTTTTGCAAATGTCAAGGCATCATCATGCAAGCAACAACAAGGTATACCCACGTTAACGGAAAGTGGCAGAAAGAAAGAATCGCATCATCATGAATATGGCAAGAACACTTCTGCTAAAAACATTTGTCAAATACTTTTAATGGGGCGTAGTATTGCTCATTTAATCTTTTAAACAGATCACCGTCTCACCACGATGAAAGCTCCCCAAGAAGCTTGGAGCGGGAAAAAGCTCAATGTAGCTCATCTCATCTAAGGACATTTGGATTCATAGCATATGCACACATACCTCCCGAATCAAGGAAGAAGCTTGATGACATAAATGAAAAATGCATTTTCACTGGACACAGTGAAACCTCTAAAGCTCTCGCGTTTCAACCAACGCCGCAAAGTCAGTTCGAATGCCGTAATTTCGTTCACCCTGGATGTTCTCCTGTTCCGAAGCATGTCCCTTCGCCCAAAGCTCCAAAACGTAAAATTCGTGAACAACTGTTACTCAACCCATTCCTCCAAGTATGCAAGTCCAAGGACCACCAGGTAATTCACAGGATAGCTCATCTCAAGTAGAGAATCATTCTCCGAACCACGTAATCGTAGTCCCTGACGTCTGAAAGTAAATCCATCAGCAGTTGGATGACTTCCAACAGCATAATTTTTTTGCTTAATGTCATGTCAACCTACATCCTTTAAGGCGTACCAAGGAGCCACATTGTCTAAGCAATGAACCAAGAATTGGATCTGATTGAGAAGAACAAGACATGGGATCTTGTTGATTTGCCAAGACAATAAAAAAGAGTATTTGGTAATGGCGTGGGTTTACAAACCAAACTAAATGAAAAAGGGCGATTGAAAAGCACAAGGCAAGACTTGTTGCCCAAGGATTTTCACAAACAACCGTGTATTGATTATGTAGAAACGCTTAGTTCAGAGTAAAAGATTAGATAACAAGTATTCAATGGCCATAGAAGCTCAAGACAAATGGCAAGTATACCAAAATGGATCAAGTCAGCATTCCTAAATGGTTTTTAGAAGAAGAAGTTTATATATACCCAAATCCTTCCGGATTTGAAGTCCAAGAGCACCCAAACAAAGTGTAGACGCACATGGAAGAAAAGCCTTATATATTTAAAGTAAGCTCCGGAGTTTGGTACGCTAGGACTCGATAATTCCATTCGACCGCGGTTTCCAACAGTAAGTCAAAATGAACCAACACTTATACCAAAAATGATCAACATGGTAAAAATACTAATTGTATGTTTATATGTTGATGACATGATTTACAAAGGAAATCTAGAGCTAACAGATTTCAAACATGCCATGCAATCCGAAGTTTGATGAGATGATCTTAAGGATAATAGAAATATTTATTAGGTAATTGAAGTTCATCAATCACCAGTTGGCATTTTTGTCCGCCGCTGAAAGTATGCACAGACATTCCTCAAAAGGTTTTTGTATGGAAGGATGCAATCGTTTAAACCCCCATCCCTTTAGGGCACAAAATTAAGAATGATGAATGTCCTACAGTGGACTCTACTCTTTACAAAAGTTTAGTAGGCATTTTTTTTTGTATCTTACAGCAACTATGCCAGACATCATGTATGCAGCCTGCCTTGTTTCCAGATTCATGTGGAATCACCAAAGGATTCGCATTGGAAAATGGCAAAAACGAATTTTGAGATATGCAGTGTGAACATTACATTTTGGTTTATGGTACACTACACTGATTGTAATCAACTTCGGTTACACAGAGGACTTTGGCAGTAGCCCGATGACAGAAAGCACATCGTGATATGTTTTCAACTAGGCAATTTAACCCTGAATTTCATGGGCATCGTAAGAAGCGTACCCATTGTATCAATATCTCGCAGAGCAGAGTATGTAGTCAAGTACCGTCTTCTGTCGTCGTGATGGCTCAAGATTATTGAGTTATATGTCACAAACGCAGAAGGATCCACCTATCTTCATGCGTGACAACACATCAGCAATTGCATTATCCAAGAACCATGTTCCACAAGAAAAGTAAACAAATTGACACTCGCTTTCACTTCATCTGTAAGCTAGTCAATAATGGTGACATTGCACTACAATTTTGTGGTTCTAGAGACCTTGGTTGATATTTTCAATAAAGCATCAGGGAAAGTCGCTTTGATCTCCACATTGCTACCCAGGCATAGTCATACCGATTGTAACCGCTGAGTCTAAGAGGGAGTAAGTTAAATATATTGTACCTCAACAGTATGATCGTACACCCGCCACCGTGACTCGACAATAATTCTATTTCTGTCTTGCATTGAGCATATATAAGCTCAGCCTATTTCTATTGTGAGGGAGGACTCTCAATCTCTTCTACTGCTCAGACTTCTTTATACATTTTGAATATACTATTCTTTTCTCTCCATTTCCTTTCTCTGTCCTTCACAATTTATCACCCTCAACCTTGGATAGGCACAAAGAAGAACTTGCCTTGGAATCGCTAAACCGCCCGCTTGCTTCATATCCAATAGGGACGGACCACCTTCAACTCTACAATAAAAAATGTGCGTCAGTTGAGACAATGCAAGTTCAATCGTGGAATAGCCATGGAGCCCCGGCATCCTCTCCTTTTCTATCCCGAACAACGAATCATAATTCTATCTCAACGAAATCATAATCAAGTCCGATTGATCTGATAAATTGATAGGTTTGTCCTCCATGAATCTCTCGGGCTTGAATTCGGAAGCATCTGACCCCCACATGTTGGGATCCCTTCCTATAGCCCACAAATTCACCATTACTCTTGTTTTCTTAAATATATAGTATCCTCCTACTGTCACTGCCTATACAGATTCATGAGGAACTGCTAGCGCCACAGCTGGGTATAATCGTAGTGTCTCTTTCACCACACAATGAAGGTATTTCATGCTTCCCAGATCGGACTCATTCACTTTGCGATGTTTGTCGACTACCCATTCGATTTCTTCCCGCAAAATCTTCACTGCATGCGGATGTCTGATCAGCTCACTCATTGCCCATTTTAAAGTAGTTGATGTCGTCTCCACCCCACCGACGAACATGTCCTGCAAGAATAAAAATACAATTAATGCAAAAGATTGATTAATTTAAGCTTAAGAATGGGGATCATAAAAAAATAGCGGCAGCCGCAGAGGCATACAAGAACAAGAGCCTTGATGTGCACTCGCTCCTTTGTTGATGCACACTCGCAATCATTTCATATTGTCCATGGAAATCGTGGCCAACACTTCAAACGCGCGCTGAGGGGAGGTTGGAGGTTGAAATGCTTCACTTCACATCCACGGCCATAAACATTAGTACTATTAAAAAAATGACTCCGTGATGTTCCTTTTAAAAAAAATTGACTGCGCGTAAACTTTTTAATTGGCATCCAATGCCCACGCGACCATACCTATCCATCCAGTAACAATAATTTAGTAAATCATGGGCAGCTTAACAGATTATCTTTTAGTCACTAAAAGTGGAAATCTAGTGGTGAGCAAGTAATTTTTAAATCTTATTTAGTGTTTTCGTGAAAAGTAATACATAAACATACGCCTTTATAAATGAGCGGAAGTTAATTGATCAAAACTTATCCATTGATTAGAGAGGGCGACTAAGAATATGCTACAAGCATCTTCAATTTTCAACCCTAAAATTAAAATTTATGATTAAAAAGATTGATTAATCCACCCATTCCAATAAAGGAACACTCATCAACCTAAAACACAATCACAAATTACCATTGTTTCCACTATATATGTGCAACAAAAAATTAACATTGTCTCCACATATAATGCTAGTGCCAATACTAATAATACTAATAATAATTTTGAGAAAGTAAGTTATGAACGGACAATCAGGTCTATAGTATAGTAAGGAAAGTAAATAAGAAAGATAAGAAAAATATAGTGTTAAGAATCCACTTTATATTTCCAAACCATAAGATTTTGTTTTGAAAATATAATTTTAGTAGCGTGTGAGGTTCATTGCTTTAGGAATCAAAACGCACAAGACATTAGCAAATGGAAGTACGCTGGAAAATATGAGCAGCGACTCTACAAAACCCTTATGGAGCGGGCCTCGCGAGTCGCCATCAGCGGATTTTTCATATTTTTGTAGATAGAGAATTTGTGAACATTTATAGAAGCAATGAATGCCCTGTACGTTTTTTCCAAGAGAAAATTACTCAAATTTATAAAATGTATGTACCTACAATGCAAACCTTCTTTCAAGATTCCAGAAAATCCGGAACGCCAACCAGCCGGAAGGTACTTCCTTTCTAGAACAGTCAAAGAAAAATCACCTAAGAGGGAAATTAACAGGATCAAATACTTCATCAACATAAAGAAGGGTCGCTGCCCACTTCATTCAAATACATTTATGGAAGTAGAAGGACTCTCAATCCCTCCTTCACGGTGAAATATCGTGAGGCGGCCAACAACACCCTTTAGGGCCCTTTTGGAGAGCCGTCCGCTTCAATCGCTGAGATTCAGGATATGATGATAGTCATAGTCCCATGAAAGATTTTGACAAAGATCGCTTTTGCCATCCAAACCGGGCTATCGGACTGAAAGCGCTATCTCGGGAAATCCACCAATGATAATACGCTGAAATTCCAAGGCGATCGGAAGGTGACTAAGTGACCAACCCGAGGCGATAGAGGGCTGCCCAGAAGCCCATTAGTCACCATTATTGGTTCCAATCCCAATAAATTTTAGAAAACCAAGAGGTGGACCTTGAAGATGGGATTTAAAGATCCTCCGCAAAGATCTCCATTCTCCGCCAAAGCCGCCTCCATCTAACCACAAGGTTTAATCGTAGCCTTCCAAACAATGGAGAACAGACATCAAGTTTATGCCTAGGAGGACTTGAGAAGGCGCCTAAATTTGTTTAAAATTTGTTAACACCACTCGTTTACGGAGTCGAATCTAAGATAGCTTGTCTCGCATCCAACTAAAATAAGAGCTGGAACTGTCTTTATACCAGGGATCCAGCCACCTGAATAAGAATTAAAAAAAGTATTTCCACACCAGATTAAACCGTTAAACCGTTAAACCGTTGGTAGTCAAAGATTTATATATATAAATTTATGAAACCAACCCATCAAATCCAACTTTGGCCTTCCATCAAATATGTCATTGGCACCACTCTCAAATCTCAAATCTCTTTGGCCTTTTCAACGCATCAAATATAAAACACAGCACTAATTTCGCTATTCGAATCAAATTGATTTTTATTATAAATTTAATTATAATATTACGAAAATAATAAATAAAAATTTGAAATAGACGACCGAGAAGAACACTTGCTGCTGGTCCGTTTTAGCATCCTATGTATTCTCGATTTCACTGTACGTCAACAGAACCGGGACCGTCTTGCTGGACGCCAATGGTTCAACGCACTGCACAAACGATTTCATGCGCTTCGTCCGGAGCAGGGGCCTTGTCCATCCCAGCATCTTCAGCAATGCGCGATCAATCCTTTCACCTTCGCGGCGAACGCGGGGCCTGCAGATACGCGACCCTGGCCGATATCTCGAAGGTGATCGATGTAGGGAACGCTTCTATTGCCTGCGACGGACCGAGCCTGAATGAGTCGAAGGCTTGCAATAGATGTCAGGTAAATGTCACTAACAAGGCCTTCGAATTGCTGAATCTCACGAATTCGAAAGAGTTCATGCCCTGCGGAGTGGTGATCACTATAGGAATCTGGGGAAGGAACCCATCGGAGGAGACGTTTGGGACTTTTGAAGGGTGTGTTCTGCAGGTGTTAGGAAATATTGTCACGTCGTTGCTCATTCCGCCGCCACCTCTACCGGCTTCCCTTGAACGGAATGGTTGGTGCCAGTGGCAATAAAAAGGGAAGTGGCCGTGTCCGGATCCCTGTCAGTGCGGGGATCGCTGGTGGCGGAGTGGTTATTCTGGTCTTGACGG
>SNQJ01S0246585.1:0-13117 GCA_010110895.2 Picea sitchensis
GTTTTCCCGGTTGAGGGTTTCCGGTAAAGATCTCTGTGTATTCTGTGTATGAGCCATTGATTAATTTCTGTATTGCTTAAGAATATATATGCATTGCTTTACTTCGCAGGTTTAAAACTTACAATGTACCCATGTGGCAATTGTGGGTTGCAATTGCACCTTGATCAGATTTTGTGTGGCTATTGGGAAATATTGCCAACTCTTTTGGGATATGCCCCCTTTACCCCTCATTATAACTGATTACTTCATCCTTCACTAGTTTCTCTTCTGGTGACTTCAGACCCCACTGTTGAGTACTATTGGAAGGTCTAGTGCTATTTGAGAGGAAGGACGTTACATCTTTTAGGACATGAGAATTTTTTTTCTTTGATCCCCCACGTGGACAAAAACCACTTATCCACATATATGATTCTTTTTCAAAATATTGTATGTATGATTCACTTCTAATTACATTTTGATTTAGATATATATTGTGTAAAGTTCAAAAATTGCAACAAAAAGATCTTGTTTATTTATTACTCTCACCACAATTTGCACACATCCACTCATCTAGTCGTACATCACACATCCACTCATCTAGTCGTACATCATAGGGGACCCACATAACCCCTATCATTCTAGATGCTTGCTAAACCTCCCTCCTATTTTAGGGGGAATTACTAGTCTTGCCAAATCATCGGCCCCACCTTCTCACACCCCTATGAGTGCCACTGTCTTAGGATCAGCTTTGATTGGTTCCACCTTACTTGGGTCCACTTCAAAAGAGCCACTGTCCACTCGCTCTCCTTTACATGAAAGAGGGGGGCCAACTTCCTCTCAAGGGGGAAGTACCAACCCACCTAGCCCCACTCAAGGGTCAGGTTCACAGAACACTCACACCATGGCTGGAACTAATCCTCCTCCACCACTCTAGATGCCATATTTGGCCTCTCTTAACATACCATATCTAAGAAAAATCACAAATGATCCTATATTGCATGAACCCACATGGCCTGTAATGCCTACCAAACTACTTTCAGACATTCCCAAGTTTGAAGGAAAGGCAGGGGATGACCCTGCCAACCATGTCATGACTTTCCACCTATGGTGTTCTTCCAATATCATTATGGATGATTCCATTTGACTACGATTATTTCAATGCATACTCATTGGCCCATCAACCAAATGGTATGTAGACGAAAAATTGGGGTCCCATGCAACTTTTGAGTCCTTGGCCAAAGAATTTTTGACCTTCTTCCAATTACCAATCTGCCATGACAATGGTATTGAACTACTCTCTAATTTTAAACAAACCTCAACCACACATATCGCTGATCACATTCATGAGTGGCGTAGATGACATAGTTTGTGCAAAGCCGAAACCACCAAACAATAACGTCTTGACTGGTTTCTCAGATCACCTCTCTCTCTCCTCGGTAAAGATGTAGCTTCCACCTTCCCTCAATCCGAATAATAAGCTATCAGTAAGGCTAAAAAATATGACCTCATCTATTCACAATCAGGTTACTTGTACACAGTACTTCCCGATCTCCCAAAACCCATGCCATTCGGCTAAGACAAACCTAGGATGTCTCACTCAGTGGATGGATTGATTGGTAATACCATGCACCACAGTCCACAACCCCAATAACAACCAATGTATGGCACACCTCAATATCACCGGCATACGGGGGAACCTCTTATTACCCTCCACCCCCTTATCAAAAACCATACCCTGTTTCTATTCCTCCACCCATTAGTGGGCCACCACTGGCACCCAAAATACACTCAACTATCCAAACAAGTTCTGGTACTCCGTCTACCTTACCTTATACTCTAAGTACTAGCGAAAGTGACACACCTTCCTATGTACATTATGGATCATTACCCCCACAAAATTTGTACTTTCCATTCCCTGGTCCTCCACAACCCATGGCTCCCCCACACCCTCACACTAGGGTGAATTTTGTTCAACCCTCTCCCCTTCAGCAATATCAAAATTTTGAACAGCTGAATACGACAAATCCGACTCATCAGTCGAATAATTCCAAAAAGAAAGGAAAAAATAGGAACAATAGCAACCCAGGTCAAGGCAGGAATCACCCCCAATAGAACCAACCTACTGGGGGCAACCAGAATCAAGGGAATTAGAACCCCCAGGGGGGAAATAACAACAGGCATCAAGGGAGAAATAACAATACTATTAGAACCACCTTCCCTTGTGCCCTTTGCAATGATTTTGGTCATTCTACTCATCATTTCCCCCAAATCACTGGTTTTAAATGGATGAAAGACTTAAGAAGTGTACCACACTCTCCAGCACCGCCCGCCCCTCAACAGGCCCCACAACAATATGTGCAACAAACACCCCCAGGCGTGCTGCAGAATCCCATTCCACACCAGGGTGTGATGAACACCCAACATGAAACACATCCTACCCCACCACAGTTGGGATGGTATCTCAATACAAACAATCTCGCAGATCATACTATCCTCCTCACCAGTGAGGAAGAAATCCTTCTACAAACACATAGTCATCAATACCGTGCACCCTCTAAGTCTTCTCCCATTCCCCCAGAAACAATCCCATCACCAATGGGACCCCTATTGGTGATTCCTCTCCCTAATTCCGAAACATCTCTTGGCATCCCTCGCATCCCATTGCGCAGGAATGTCCACAACCCCCAGGCTAGGGCAGCTCATAATTACAGTTTGGTCGATGACTTAGCATAATCCCCAGCTACAATGTCAATCTTAGAAGTCCTTCAAAATTGTCCCACTCAATGGAAATCATTACTTTCCGCCTTGGGGGAAGTCAACCCCGCGGATACTCAACTCATCACATTTGATATCGACAGTGGAGAACCTCGCCTTCCTGGTCTAATCGCTTTTCAAATCCCAATAAAAATTTAGAACATTACAGTTCATCGGTGCATCATCAATGAAGGTGCATCCATGTGCATTATGTCTAAGTCTGTATGGAAAAAACTTGGTTCCCCCGAACTCATACCATCTGCCATTACTTTAAGATCTTATGACGGATGACCATCGTCTCCTGAAGGGATCTTCTAAAATGTCCCTGTAGAACTCAGGGGAAAGACCATTCTCATCAACATTGAAGTTATCGATGCCCCACTCGATTATAATATCTTGTTCAGTCGTAGCTACATGTACGCTATGAAGGCAATTTCCTCTTCCGTCTTTGGAACAATGATGTCCCCCCATAACGAGAAGATCATTACCATTGACCAAGTTTCACATTACGAGCCTAACCCTTCTGCAAACATCGATAACATTCTCCCTCTCATCCACACAAGTCATGACGCATAACCATTCATAGAAATGGGTCCTGGAGTTTTCAAAGACCCAACATTGTTAGGAACTTACGATGGTGCACCACTGCTCCTTCATCCTTCCAATCAAGTATGCATCGTATCATCCAACAAAACTGACATAGAGGATACCCTTCCTCCTAGGGAGGCTTCTATCATATCTGATGTCCCACTAGTCACAGAGCTCCCCCCTCATGAGCTTCCTGCGAACTCGTCGACTCCACCAGTTCACGATTTCACCTCTCTCCAAGGCCATATCCCAGTTTGGGAGACAGTTCCCTAAGACATTACTCAAATCCACTTCTTCTACCCTCCACCAGGCATACAATCTTTCCAAGTAGCCGCAATGCTTACCCTCCCTAATATGGTGTTGGCAATTCCATTTTGGTATTTACATCCACCAAATATGGTTCCTCAACCATCCCTTCCCCCCCAAATAGAAGGAATCCCAATGATGATTCCCATACTCACTCCCACCATACCCTCTACACCCCCACTCACTAACCTCCCTGCCACAGTTGGGGGCAGGCGAAAGAAGAAGGATCCCACAGCCCCACTTCCCCCATGCATCCAACCTCCTTTTGCGCTATGTGATAAAGATGGAAAACCAACCAACAAATTCCCATCTCTACCCGAGTTACGTAACCTAATTCCACTCAATCAAACACCATCACCACCCGCCACTGTAGCAAGTACTACCTCTACCTCCCCTAACTCAAGTAGAAAAGGGTTGCGAACCAAATTTGCTTGCGCTATATGCTTAGAATATGGCCATTATACACATCATTAACCAAAATTACCTCACTTCCGACAGACATTAGTCGTAGTACGCCAAATCTTCCAGAACGAACCCAATCCAGCTACATCATCCCTACCAAATATCACTAACATCCATTATGTCACGACTTCAGTCAATGAACATATGAGATGCCCCTTCTCTCTATGTGAATCCTTAGATCATTTTACATATCAATGTCCTATGATCATTGAATACAGGCAATGCCAAATGACCCTGATTCAAACCCCTGCACCCCCTATAGAATCGATGGTTGACCTTACCTCATCACTAGAGATTCTTCATATCATTTCCCCTGAACCATAGGTACTCCCGATTCCTATGTGGTTCTTGGATGACTTATCTGATGATTTACCCCCAAATCCCCCCAATTCTCCCGTTCATTTCCCTACAAAAATTTTACATAGAAATCCCACTAGTACTCCGCATTACCGCGATATTTGGTTTATGTCGAGTGAACCATCACAATCTCATTGTGTTGTTCCCCCTGCTTCTTCATCACCAAAGGACAGCCACATGGTGACAATCACCGATATCACACTTTACGATCCTTTGTATTCCTGCCAATTCCACTATGACAAGGACATACTCGAAGAGTTAAACACCCCTGACTACCCATGGAATGCACTACACCACAAAGCGCTCTTCTTTCCACAGGAAGACTCCATGCCTCCTAACCAACACCCCATATACACAGTCGAAACCAAGGATTTTATCCCATCAGGGCATATCGACTGGTTCAACAACCCCATTCTTGCCCCTGATGCTTTTGAAGAAGGCAACATGGCTAACATTTTTGCGACCATCAAAATCGATATTTCCATCAAAAATGGATTCATCAAGGAAATCACCATTGGCGCCGCATGCACTCCTCAAGAAATCACCGCCTATAAATCCCTCTTCCAAGAATATCGGGATATTTTTTCCTAGTCATACACAGAGATGCATGGCTTTGATCCCTCTATTGTCGAAAATCGCATCAACACCTGGCCTGATATTACACCAGTTCGTAAAAAAAAACAACCGCTACACCCATCCAAAGAAATGACCATTAAAGTCAATATTGACAAATTACGTGTGGCTGGGTTCATCTACCCAATCGCCTATACCTCATGGGTTTCCAACCCTGTACTCGTTAACAAAAAACAGGGCACTATCTGCGTCTGCACGGACTTTCACGATCTCAATCACGCATTTCCTAAAGAAAACTTTTCAATGCCTTTCATTGATCAAATTATCGATGACTGCGTAGGCCATGAGGCTTTTTCCTTCATGGACGATTTATCTGGTTATAATCAAATCCAAATCCACCCAACCGATCAATAAAAAACCACATTCACCACCCCTCGGGGTAGTTTTGCATATCGTGTCTTGCCTTTTGGCCTAAAGAGATCTGGCGCAACTTTCCAACGGGCTATGACATACATTTTTCATGATCTAGCTCATATCATACTCGCATACTTGGATGACCTCACAACTCGATCCAAAAACTGCACCCAACATCTTGATGATTTACAGATCATCTTCCAACGGTGTCATCAGTACAACATCTGCTTGAACCCCCTCAAGTGCATGTTCTATGTCACTGTCGGGCGCATCCTTGGATTCATCTTTTGCCAAAGTGGTATTACCATGGACCCTCTCAAAGTCCAAGCCATCACGAAGATTCAACCCCCCTGGAATTTACATCAACTCCAGACCCTACAAGGAAAATATAACTTTCTATGACGATTTGTCCCAGACTATGCCACTCGCGCACATGGTTTCCTTCACTTACTATGCCACGACGTCCCATTTCACTGGGATGAACATGCCCAAAAATCATTCAACGATCTTAAAATGACGCTCTCTAATGCCCCTTTAATCAGTTCACCCAACTATAATCGTGACTATATCATCTACATATCAACATCATCTATCCCAGTAGCAGGAGTTCTTGTTCAAATCGGCAATGACAATCATGAGAAAGTCATTTACTACGTTAGTAAAAGCCTCTCAGGGCCACCCTTGAAGTATAATCATGAAGAGAAACTAGCCCTTGCAGTCATCCTCGTAGTCCAGAAACTGCGCCATTACATTCTTCTTCGCACAACCAAAGTCATAGAAAATTCCAACCCTATGCAATACTTGCTCAGTCGTCGGTAAATTAATGGCAAATTTTCCTGATGGATCATTATCCTTCAGGAGTACAATCTTGAATTTTGAACACCCAAGAGCAAGAAAGCTCTCTTCCTCGCCGAACTTGTCACAGGCTTCCCCTCTGATACTACCAGTTCCCCCGTCAATACCGACTTCCCTGATGAACATCTCTTTTATATCACTTCGGATGATCCTTGGTACGATGACCTCCTCGTCTATCTCCGAACCCAAAAGTTAGGTAACCACTTCTCACGAGATGATCACCGTTGTATTTTCCACCAGCCCCCCCACTATCTCCTCATCAGAGATATCTTAGATCGGTGAGGGGTTGATACCATACTTCATCGATGCTTGACTATTGACGAGGCAAATAGAGTCTTGAACGACTACCATAGCAGCGTGTGTGGGGGCCATCTTTCGAGAATTTCCACTGCTCAGAAAATCATCTAAGCAGGTTATTTTTGGCCTACATTATTTCACTATTACATTCATGTCGTGAATTGATGCGATAAATGTCAACTTTATGCCAACAAAGCATGAGAACCACCTACTCTTCTCCACCTAGTCATTACTGCAGGCCCGTTTTGTAAATGGGGCATCAACTTCATGACTTATAATCACCCATCTAGCAATGGACACAAATACATTGTTGTCACAGTTGATTACTTCACAAAATGGGTTGAAGCCATGCCCACCTTCAACAACACTACTAACACTGCAACGCGTTGTTTTTTTAATCACATCATATCCCGCTTTGGAGTACCACTCCAACTAGTTTTCGATCACAGGAAACATTTCGAGAATGATATTTTCATCGAACTCTCATCTCGGTTTGGATTTTCCCACGAGTTTGCCTCACCATATTACCCTCAGTCTAACGGACAGGTCAAATCAATTAACAAGGTCCTCAAGACCATGTTGCAGTGCACGATTAACAAACATAATACCAATTGGCATCATATGTTATTTTTCGCGCTATGGGCTTACCGTACGACTGTGAAAATGGCCACTAGTTTCACACCATTTCATCTAGTCCATGGGGTCGAGGCCACTCTTCCCATCGAGTGCGGAATTCCCACCTTACACACCGCAATTGAGCTATTAATCGAAACTTCTCCAATGGAGCAACGTTTGATGAACTTTGAGTCCCTGGATGAAGATCATCGATCTTCATTACAAAACAATGAGGTAGCCAAAAAATGGTCAAAGGCCACCTTTGATCGACATGTCAACCTTCACTCATTTCATGAAGGTGACCTCGTTCTTGCTTACGATATTGCTCACGATACCCGTAGTCATGGAAAATTCAAGTCACCTTGGCATGGCCCCTACATTATCCAACATTGCATCACCAAAGGCGCATACATCCTGGCTTCCCCCGAAGGCCTCTCTCTCAAATAACCCGTCAATGGGTTATACTTAAAGAAATTTTATGCCTAAGAATAGCCATTCTACATTAGGTTATTTCATTTATAGTGTTTTTAATCTTTTTTCCATCCCTCACATCTAAACTATCATTTGTGTTATTGACAGATGCTTCCTCCACCGGACTACCACATCGGTTACACCGACGGTGCCATCCGTTGGACACAAAATCTCTCTTCGGAAGCTTGGGCCCTCTATACCCCCTCACATGAACTGCTCCATTGTAGCAGCATATGTTTGAGTTTAGCAACCGACAACCAAGCCGAGTACACTGCCTTCATTGGCCTCCTCGCCGATGCCCTTCATCATCGTATTCGTCACCTTAACGTCTTTCTTGACTCCCAACTAGTCGTCCTCCAGCTCAATAATGTGTACCGTGTCCGCGATCCTTGACTCTTTCACAAATACCTGCAAGTTAGACTTTTATCTCAACATTTTGATTTCATTACATTTACACATATTCCAAGACAATTGAATCAAATTATAGATAACTTAGCTAACATTTTACTCGATTGGCATATATCACATCAAGATATCTCTACACACACATAAACCATCAAGAGCCTGTCACAACATATATAGATTAGACATCATCAACACATTAAAAAACACATGTAAACATCACAAAGACCCCAAAATGTATACTCATATATATATATATGTGTGTGTGTATGTGTATGTGTATGTGTATGTGTATGTGTATATGTATGTATGTATGTATGTATGTATATATACACACACACACACACACACACACACACACACACACATATATATAAATCAATCAACAGTGCCATCAAAATGTTTACATACACATAAAATACATCGTATACAAAATCCGCAGGCCAGTGAAGCACCTTGGTACAAAACGAGTGCCACTACACCAAAATGGGCCCACCAGCCTATATGCAAAAATACAAACATACATAGAGTGACACTCAAGGTGCCTCTAGAGCACCACCTCTTGCCCCTCCCTCAGGTGGTGGTGCCCTACCCACTATTGGTCCCTCCAGACCTAGAGGTAACTGCCTGGTCATTGTAGCACCTGCTACTTTTGCTCACCGCACCACGGTCTGCCACATCAATGACACTCCCACACACTGCTCCATGATGCCCTCATCTTGGATGCACAACCGCATTCCCTCAGGAACTCCCTATAGCACCGCCTCCAAGTGACGACGAATATCCTCAAACTCTCCCCCGGCCTTAGCTTCAGGAGCATGCGATGGTCTGACACCAAGGTCATCAAAATGATGTCTCCTAGCCGCTCTCTTGTCGCTGAATGGTCTCGCCTCAACGTCCTCACGTCGACATCTCTCTCCTGCCCGCAGCGGTCTCACTGGCCCCTGACAAGCCAACAGTCTCATCAACTCAACCTCGTGCCCGCGAGGTCCCACATTGCACATACAAATAACCAAATGATAGTATCAACATCTATACATAATACACATGTCATGCTATCTCAAAAAATTAACAAATCAAAATCACAAACATACCTCGGTGGTCGAACACCTCCCCTAGAGGTAACACCATATCCGGATCACCCCGGAAGTCAACCCCATAGTATGGATACTGCAGTATGATCTGCGGTATCTTCCACCATGCTTGTGCAAACTTGGCCGTGAAACAATGGCCACCCTCTCCACCACCATGATGAATCAAAATCGTCAACCACCGCCTCAATCATATCTCTCGCACACCAGGTGTGCCCAATAAAACTCTAGGGTGCAACATTGACACCCTTTCCAAAAACCAGGCCACCAAGATGGAGTCAAAGGCAAAGTCCCCTGAGTCCACAGTTCGACATCTGTCCAACTACCCTACCATCTTGGCATGCAACATCAAACCCTAGACAAAATGCTCTCCGGCCAGTGCCCTCCCCATAACCCTCAGCTAACCACCACTGATCCGTTGAGTCACAAGGTACCCATATACCCTCACAATCATCACTGCAACACATCGATAAACTAAAGCATCCATCGCCCCGATACTCACTATGGAGCTGGACATGAATTTCTCCCTCGAACAATACCTTCAGCCCAAGGTAGCTAACTGTACATCCGCAGGTAACACAGGCTCCACTGGTAGGGGCATTCCCCAAAAAGGGAGCCCAGTCAGAAAGTATACATCCTCCACCGCAGTGAAGGTGAGCTGCTCTCCCTGCACCATAAAACAATGTAGATTCAGACTCCACATCCAAATCAAAAACCGCAGAAGATACTCTTGCGCCCATATCAACGGGCACTCAAAGAACTTTAGCAGCCCACAGGCTGCCAAAGTGGCATGAACCCCCGACTCCTCAATAGCCACAACATCCCTTAGCTATGACTAATCCCTCTCTCGCCAGTGGACCAACATCATACAAATGATACCTGCAACCACATAATATAGTCCTAGATCAGCCATTTTGACCATAAAAAACATTAAAATATCCACAAAAGCTGAGTTTTGCACCCATTAGCCTTGCCTTCAAGGTGCGACTGTTTACCCCACAGGCACGCAGACATGTGCACCTGTTCACCCCACAGGCACACACATATGTGTGCATGTTCACCCCACAGGCACTCACACATGCATGCTTGTTCATCCCATAGGCGTGCATGAGTGCGCGCTTGTCCGCCATACAGGTGCGCCTCCTTGCACATCTGTCATGAACATAGGTGCACATCACAATGCACCTGTCCACTACACAGACGCGCACCCATGCGCTGCCGTGTAGCAAACAGGCACGCATACCATGCACGCCTTTGTCCCCCCTATGAGCGCACCCATGTGCATCTATCTGGATAATAGGCGTGCACCTGTGCGCACATATTTCCGAATCGCCCGTGCACTGGGGGGACCACACCCATAAAAAGCCCCTTATGACCCTCCGTACAGGCCCTTCCCACAAAATTAAAACCTACTTCTATGCAAGATGATAAGACTACTAACCTGAAGCTTGCTGGTCCTGAAGCGACTACCTCATTCTCCTGTAATCTCCAAATCTCCTTTGAATACCTCTCGTCCATTCACTCTAACAACACGTACAAATGAGGTGGCAATGTGGGCCCTACAGCTATATATAGGCCTTTCCGCCAAACTTCCAAACACCATTCCGGGAGCTCCAGGTGTCCATTTTTCGATCTGTCTTCAGCCACAGAATCAACATCCCGTCATCTACATCAAGACAGTCCCCAGGCCATTTTTTTTCCTTACCGCCTGGGGCACCATTTTTTCATACCTCGCCTAGGTACACATGCTCATGTTCAAAATTATCAAATAAATGCTTGTATGTTCGATTCTCTTCACGTCGTCTATTTGGTTTTCATGTGTGCAGGTACTTGGTCATCATACATAAGTGCAACCCCTTCAGGTATATAGTCAACACTGGCATGTAATCATTCCCTTTGAATCTCAATTTCATCTCCAGTCACACCCTCTAAAATTTTCCTTTAGGATCTCCATCTCCGGCTTTGCAGTATTGACACCTCCATTTCATTTTGGGTACTGTCACCCGATAGCACTCTCCCCTACATGAGTTGTCCCATTCATAACACCCTTTTGGCGCTTTGACACTCATGATATTTTTTAACCCTCTAGGGATGGGAGTCCCGATAGTCTTACATCATGTCGTGAATCAACCACATACTCCTTCTCATCATTTTGATAGCTTTCCAAATGGACTCCTAGGTTATCTCTTCAAGGTTCTATTTTGACTGCACCTCCGCAGTATCATTAACCCTCCATTTCATCCACAATCAGTTTTCCCCTCCGCAAATTTCCCTCCATACCATCTACCTCACACAGAAACCCACCCATGGGGCCCTCAACCTCCACCAGTTCTCCAAGCACATTGTGCCCTCACAGGCTCAACCATATTAAATTGGGGCACCCGTTTCTGTATTTGTACACTCATCCCAAATTATTCTTTATAAATTGTAAAAAGCCTTTGTTTCTAGCATTTACATATCTTTTTGTCGTCACCTTTGGCGACCTTCTTCCCTTTTTTGGAAAATGCAACCCATGTTGCCCTTGGTTGGGGAACTCCTTATCATCTACTCTTGTTGACATCGTCCATATACTTCGATTATCCCACAGACCACTTACCTCTGCTCTCTGAGTTTGTCCACTATGTCCCGCCTCTGGCACAACTTATCCCACGTCTTGTTGTCCCCCTGACACTCGACGGAGTTGAATGGTTGCGACCGCTTATACTTCGCATATACCCCCAACCAAGGGCAGTCTTAAGTCTTCATACATCTTGATTTTGTCCATGTACCTCCTCAGTTCCTAACCTCACCTAGTAGATTTCACGAAGCCCTTTTCTTCTTGGAGTCACGTCCCCCTTTTGTCGACATCAACACAATTTCCATAAGGGAGACAACATCTTGACCCTCATTACCTTTCCAATGAGAGGTCTCAGACGACACAGGGAGAACCATAATTTCTCTCTGATGTCATTGACCCCCATAGCATTCAACTTCAACACTTTCTCATGCTACGGTGGGTATTACTTTGCGACTATTGCAGTTGTTTCTTATATTTTCCGAAGACCTTTGAACTTGGCTAGGCTATCAACGCCTATAGAATCTGTGATACTTCTTACAGGTGTCATTGCCTACTATTTAGAGTATATTCCTCCTCCAAATTGTCCTCTGCCTTTATCACAATCACCCTTGAGGGCACTGCATTTGTCTACATCAACACACCATTTCAGTTACTATACAACACCATTCTTTTTTGAGTTACATGACATGAGCATGGGGCATGCTCGCCTCGTTTGTACACAGTTTATTTTTACACACCTCATGGAAGGTTGGGTCCTATAGGTTCCCTTCTCCCTCCAACAGGTCACTCTTGATACTCTCACTATATCTCTCTCTTACAACGACACTCTCAGTAGAAGAAACATTGATGAATTTCGACTATATGTATGCTCCTAACTTCATCCATCAGGGGGCATCTGTTATCATTGAAATTTCATTCGCAAATGGTTACAAAAATCTAGCATTGTCACAGTTATGAGGTCACCCATGGACCAAAATTACCACAAAAGCATTTCCAAAAGGTCCAAAACTATACAACCAGTGATAAAATTAAGGTGTGCTATGACTACACAGGGCACGCGCGCACATGCGTGATCCAAAAATGCACTACAAGTGCACATGTGCACGATGCACGATTGTGGTCGCTAAAAGGCACACACATATGAGAATGATGCATTTATGAGATTGGTTGGCCTCCCACCCACTTCTGGTTCAACTTCCAAGTTGATTTGACACCCAAATATTGGCTGAATCCGATTGGGTGGCTAGTCAAAGACCTAAAAATTCCCTAAATAGCCTCTTTTCACACTACAAGTTGGTTGCACAATACCTCAAAGAGGTGCTATAAAACAAGGCCATGGGTGCACTTCATTTTTAAGGAATTTATTTGAAAAGTTATGTTGCTGCTATTATCTTGA
>SNQJ01S0246586.1:0-13117 GCA_010110895.2 Picea sitchensis
GAGATGTCGAGTCTTAGGGGGTTTATAGGTACGGGGGTATAAAAAGGGGTATCTAGTAAAATAGGGGTTTATTTGTTTGGAAATATGTATTGGGAGGGGAGTTCAACAAAAGGATTTTGGGAGGTACTTATCAATATATAGTGAAGTTATAGGTATTCTTTAATACCCCACGAATGAAGGCACTATGTCACAGGTTCACTGAGTGAAGACCCTGTGTTCCATTCCACTCCAAGGTACATATAGTCTTCCATGTGTCTTTTTTGAAGAAGGTAGTGGGATCCAATGGTAGGGTGCAAACTAGCCTGCCAGAACTTGATGAAGAAGGGTTCATATGGCTCCAACCAATTGCAATATTTTCTACCAAAGAGCGTCAATTATGCTAGATAGTATTAATTGTGCCAACATATGATATGACAAGTACTTGTATACTGAAAATATATGTATCTAGAAGATACCACAAGGGAACCAACAACAATTCTAGAGCAATTTTTACACCTCCAACCTTGAGAACAATGTTGCTTTCAAAGGAAGAAGGCATGTTAGGGTCCTACCCTAACCTGCATATTTTAGGGTAGTTAGGAATTAGTCAATTAATGTATACGCCCATATTATTTGAATAAGACCTTGTAGATAGCTAGTTGATAATTATTTAAGGTAAATGTGTCATGTTTATCAAATAATGCCCACTAGGTTGTTGGTACTCATTAGTGATGGGATCGCAAATAGTTAGTATTTTGTTATTAAGAATCTATTTATAGAGTTATAAGGATATGAAATGTTGGTCAAGAGTTGTTGTTGTTGTTGTAATGGGAGCTTTACTCATAAGAGGTTTAATTGTGCCAACATATGATATGACAAGTACTTGTATACTGAAAATATATGTATCTAGAAGATACCACAAGGGAACCAACAACAATTCTAGAGCAATTTTTACACCTCCAACCTTGAGAACAATGTTGCTTTCAAAGGAAGAAGGCATGTTAGGGTCCTACCCAAACCCTCTATATTTTAGGGTAGTTAGGAATTAGTCAATTAATGTATACTCCCATATTATTTGAATAAGGCCTTGTAGATAGCTAGTTGATAATTATTTAAGGTAAATGTGTCATGTTTATCAAATAATGCCCACTAGGTTGTTGGTACTCATTAGTGATGGGATCGCAAATAGTTAGTATTTTGTTATTAAGAATCTATTTATAGAGTTATAAGGATATGAAATGTTGGTCAAGAGTTGTTGTTGTTGTTGTAATGGAGCTTTACTCATAAGAGGTTTCCCTACCTTAAGCCCATGAACATTGCTCTATCTTTTGGGAAATCTTTAATACAAGGGTTATATTTCACAATATTAATCGCATTATCTCTTCTATTGATCCAAAATGGATTTGAACCGATGAATGGGTGTAAGAATCCGTACTACCTATAAGAGACAATTCTACAATTTATGAAGGTTAGATAAATTATGTAAAAGGAAATGCAGATGTAAAGATGAATGAGACAAAAAATAAAGAGGAAAAAATGAATTAAATGAAATAAGAAAAATTAATTGGAGAGAAGGATGAGGAATGGGAAGTGAAGGGTCGTGGTTGTTGGTCATCATATTACCTCTATCTCTCCCTATTTATCTCAAGAATTTCACTTTCAATGGGTCTTTTTGGCCAAGAGAGGAAGAGTCAAATAGAGCCATGTAAACATTGTAACAAGAGATTTCCAAAGTGAAGAACCGAGTCCCCGTTTGAAGTTGGTTTTCCCATTTGGGTTTCCAGGGTAAAATTTTGAGTTCATGGTGATTGATGTTGTCTGTATTTTTTTGAGAATCTATCATGTGTTTGATATTCCTCTCTTTCTTATTAATCTTTTGCTTGGTTATTTTATGGGTTAATTATGTGTATGAGTTTTTTCCCTACATTTAAAGTATAGCCTGTAATTTCATTAATGGTATGAAGAGGATTATCTTTCAGTTTTCAATCAGAAAGTATGTTATTCATAAATCCTCAATGAATCCCAACAACTATGGAATGGCAACTGTTCATTCCACTTCATATTATGAGATCAATGGTTTCCATAATTTGATTGTTGCAATTAGTTAGATTAACCATTTCAGATGGATTTGATTGTAGTTTTTATTTCCATCATGAGACTCCAAATTCCCTACTAGAAATCAACACTTAATTTCTCTCTAGTCATTGGAGGATCTGTAGAGGAACCTCATGCACTACATATTGCAGGTAATTTGTAATTTTTGAATTAATTATGACAACCATAATGGAAAATGATAGTGTAATTGTTGGTGGGAATCGATCCAAAAATAGAATCAACTTTCCCATCATTGGAAATGAATCGATTTTCCTATGAACCACTAAGAATCAATTTTCCAATAAGCAATTATGAATCCATTTACTGAAGTGAATCTCCTTATCTAAAGATAAAATCAAGATGTTAAGGATTCAATTCCTAGAGTCTTGCATTGCAAGTTTAGAATGCATAGGTAGAGCTAGGAGTGATGTCATTATTATAAATTAGAGGTGAGGAAGACTACCATACTGACAAGTTAGCATGGGAGAGAATTCACTAGTCATAGAAATAGTGGGAGGATGGTTTTCTCAAGTTATTATCACAAAGATTGTTTCTACTAGTATTGGATTTCAAACAATTTATGAGTTCATATTTTTTAGGCCGGCCTATGCTATTCTAATGAGGTAAGAAAACCTTTATTGTTTCTTAAATATCAAATCTCCTATTGTAGATATGAAGGTGGAATTGTAAGGGAGTACATGTAGTTGTATGAAGGGAAAATAACCTGGAGTTCCAACTATTTGTTAAGAACCTTGGCCAGTTGGTTATGCAAGTGACCTTTTCTTTGTTCTTTTATGTTTGATAAGTATGCTCTCAATACATTCTTGGTTATAGAATTTGCAAACCAAGGCTTGCAGGACTCATAATTTTTTTATTAATCTACTTTGAATGCATTTGCCTTCCACTTTTGGCATTGACATGGGGCATTTCCAGACCTTGAGTATATTAAACAGAGACATTCATTTTTCCTGGTGATGATCAACAATAGAGAAACAACTCAAAGTTTCACTTATTATTTACCATTGATTGCTAGGTTGTATTGGGTGAAGGAAATTCTAAGAATAGAGGATCAATAGATGCCTTGCAGCCAGGAGAAGACATAGATCCTTGTATATGGTAGAGGAATAGATGCCTCTTAGCCATTAAAATATAGAGCCCTCCGTACAAGACTAAGATAGAAACTAGAGCTTAGAATAAAATTCCACATAGCATCCATGTTGGTGAAGTTAGTGTGTTATAAATACCTCCTTTGTAGATCATGTATTTATTCTTATTCAAATATATTTCTTTGAATATCTCTTTGGTGATTTAGTTTTAAGGATTAAAGATCGCTAGAAGGACCATACATAGACAAAAGATCATTCGTGTAGTTGTGAAAGGTTGATTTTGGATCTCAGAAAGAGCATCATAGATTGAAAACGATTAGAGATAAATTGCTCATGACTTTTTTTAGTGATGGTCACTTCATATGGAGGAGTAGATCATTAAAGAGAACATGAAAGTAGTTTTCTTCCCATAAATGACAACTATCTGAATACCATTCCTTGTAAGCCACCTCTAAATCACACCAACCATATATGTCTCTTGTATGATTTTCTATAATATGTCCTTGAAGTTCCAAACCTTGGGTTGCTTCACATGCTGCTTGTAGTTTTTGTACTTAGTTATCTAAAAGCAGTAGTTGTGTATGAACTACTTCCAAGTTTTCATAATGTAGGTGTACCTTTGAAATTTATTCAACTTCAACTAACCACTTGTAGTGATGTTCTTCATATTCCATAGAAAATTCAAGAAAACTTATAGGATAGGCTTCTTAGAGATAAGTTGTATAAAAACCTTGATTAGCCTCAATGATTGGGATAATATATCCATGTCAAATGGAATACTCCATTGTAAGTAGGAGAGATAGGGTTTTAAAATAAAAATCAAATAAGTTTACATTTAATGGAGCTCCTTTGTGTGGCTAAGGTTTTGAAGGTGCAATTTAAAATCACCATAGCTTCCTTGATATTGATTAAAATCTCTATTATTAATCTAATCCAAAAATGTCACAACCACTCTTCTTTGAATGGTTCTGGTCTAGCATTTGGTTCATAATCAAAGAGAAAAGTTCTTGATAATAATTTCTTGTGAGGGTTTTGAGGCCACAACTTGACTTCTTTAGTGTTGTGGTCAACACTTGTACATGGTACCCTGGTTTCCTAGACTACTTCAATGTTGTAGTCAACACATGTACATGGGACCTTGATTTATGGTGTACATCATAGCTACAAGCATTGAGGACAATGCTTCTCGAAGGGCAATGAAATGGTGGGATCCTCCTTAGGAGTATAATAGGAGCCTATGGTCCCATTAGAATTAAGAATAGGAAAAGTATGGTGGCCATGTAATTTAATGTTGATTAGGTCCACAATGTTAGTCATTATTAAATAAGGCCCATTAGTTAATTAACATTGAATAAATGTAATGTGGCCTCATTAAAGAAGGCCTACTAGGTAGTTAACATTTGGTTATGACGAGGGTTTTCCAGTTAGCTATAAAGAAGGATGGAGTCCTCCTTGTGGATCATGTATTGGAATATATTTTTTTGGTGCTTAGCTCATTGGGAGGTTTCCCCCTCAATAAAGCAAGTGAATATGAATTAATCCTTCAATAAACTAGTTATTGTATGGTGTTGTCCTACCTTGAAGTTTTTTTATTAATGAAGTATAAGGATTTTCTTGAATATTTGGTTTGTGAACATTTTATGTGCCAAGGATGATTACAAAGGTTCATTTTCAAGTAATCTAGATCCAAATAAGGATAATTACAAAGGTTCCTCTTCAAGTAATCTAGATCCAATAACTCAATCATTATTTTCTTTCAATTCCTCTTATATTTTGGGAAAGTCTTTTGCATCCCCTACTAAAGAATACACGTCCCACACCAAGGACATATCTTTACCCCATTGGTAGATTTACCTAGTCATTTTATGGTAATGGAAGAATATCTTCACTTCTTTAAATGAACACTGAAACAATTAGATTCCCATTTTTTTTTGAATGAACACTAAACAATTAGATCCCCATTTTAAATATAATCTGAAGTAACTTTTTTGACATGCTTAATAGAATGCAGGTCTATTGACAATGGTATTGTTACTTAATTGGTAGTTTTCTCCACTTAACCAGATGGTGTCCTCCCACTTTTTATGCTCTTAACATTTCCTTATACACGTTGTTTATTGTTATTTATGCTACACATAATTTGTTGGACTATGTTAGGCATTTATTATTCCTCCAACATTCTAGATTTTTATAATAAATAATCATAAATTCAACACGTTCACTTTAGTGTTCAAAGGAAGACCCTCCTTCTAGGGGTGCAAAGAGTTTTGTCTGGTCGAAGGGTTTAGGATGCGAAATCTCACAAATCAAAACCCGAAGTGCTTGCAAACATGCAGAGGTTTTTAGTAAGGAGCAGGTACCTATCACTTCATCTGATTCTGAACTTGGGGTGCTTAGAGGCATTAAATCCTTAACACGCCTTAAGTCATGATATTGTTGTCCCTTAACATTAGGGGAGTGGGCGGATCCCATAAAATTGCCTTAGTCCATTGTCTTTTTGTTCAACATCAACTGAAGATTCTTTTCTTTCAAGAGACCCTTGTAGATGAGGTTAAAGCTCATTCTTTCCTCTCAAGTCTTAAGCCTGGTTGGCATATGGCAGCTGTGAGTTCGGTTGGTAGATCAGGGGGCCTTTTAGCTGCTTGGGATCCCGAAAAATTTGATTTGAGCCCTTATATCTGTTGTGGCGAGCTTCTGTTGACAGGTTTAGGTCTAGAGCTAAAGATGTTGCTAACTTTTCGAAATGTCTATGGTTTGTGTATTGATAGGAAATCATTCTGGAAAAAGGTAAAAGAGAGTGATATTTTATCCCAACATAACTTAATTGTGGAAGGTGACTTCAATTTTACCCTATTGGAAGGAGAGAGTTGGGGATCTACTAGGCACTCAGACCCTTTGACGTCCTCCTTAAAGACTATTTTCACAGAGGTTGGGTTAGCAGATATCTTTCCAGAGGTCTTGGTACCTACATGGCGGAACAAACGAAAGGGTGCGGATAGCATTCATAAACGGTTAGATAGAGATTTTTGTCTCGACTAATTTTCTTGGAAACTTGACAAGGTATTGGGCCTGGGTGGCACAACCTTTTGTATCTAATCATGCACCCATCTTTCTGCAACTTGATGGCGACTATCAGCGGAAAAGCTATCCCTTTAAACTTAATCTCGGTTGGCTAAGGGAGGTTGAGTTTTCTCGTATTGTTGCAGATATCTGGAAGGACCCCAAGTTTCTACCGGAGACAAGTCACCAAAGACGTCTGGTTTAGAAGCTTAAATGATTAAAATTGGAAATAAAGCGTTGGAGCATAAATCTTAAAAAATAATTTTCTCATAAATTGGATGTTCTAGAGGAGGAACTACAAATCTTGTATTAAACTACTCTGAAAGATTGGAAGAATATAGGGATATCCGATCTTATAAAAATAAAGGAAAGTGAGAGGATGAATATACTCAAGGCAGAGGAAGACGCTTGGCGTCAAAAAAATTGAGCTATTTGGTTAAAGTCAGGGGATCACAATACCAAGTTTTTTCATCACTATGCAAGTGATCGAAAAAACTGCAAACAGGTTTGGGATTTACATACAGAGTCAGGTTTAAAACTTTCTGGTCAACAAGAGTTAAAAGAGGAAGCAGTCAATTTATTTAAACAATTGGGCATGGCAACAGACATCCTTAATGAAGCTCGGACTTCAGTAGCAACTCTTTACCCATCATTGGTAATGGAGGCAGATGCTCCTTCGATGGAACAGTCGTGCAAGCTAGAAGACCTTCAAAAAAATTTAAAGGCTTTTGCTAGAGATAAAAGCCCAGGCCCGGATGGCTGGATAGTGGAGTTTTTCCTCTTTTTCTTTGACTTGGTGGGAGAGGATATTCTAGGCATGGTGGAAAAGTCGAGACAAAAGGGTGAATTCATAAAAGCCTTAAACACCACTTTCTTAGTTCTAATACCAAAATCAAATAATCCTTCTACTTTTAGCGACTTCTGACTGATCTCCCTTTGTAACTTATGTTACAAAGAGAGATCGGTCAGAAGTCGCCAAAAGTAGAAGGATTACAAAACCATTGCTAAACTGTTGGCAAATAGATTGAGGCCTATTTTTTCAAAAGGTTTGGCGGAAGAACAATTGGGATTTCTTCAAGGAAGGTAGATCCTAGACGCAGTGGGGACAACACAGGAATGCCTCCACAGTATCAAACAAAAGATGCAATGAGATTTAATTCCAAATCTTGATTTAAGGAAAGATTATGATCTTATTAATTGGGATTTTTTGAGGATGATTCTCATCAAATCTGGCTTCATCCTAGATACTACAAGTTGGATTATGAGTTGTGTCACTTCGGTATATTATGTTGTCCTAATTAATGGTGAATCGTCTACCTTCTTTCAAATGGATAAGGGCCTCAGACAGGGCTTCCCTTTGTCCCCACTCCTCCTTATCATGGTAATGGAAAGTTTAAGTTTACTCATCAGCAAGGAAAAAGAAGTCGATACTTTGACAGGGATAACAGTTTCGAGAATCACCAAGATCCTCCATATACTCTTTGTAGATGACGTTCTGATCATGTCAAAAGCCATCGTTGATGAATGGGTAGTGATATCTCACATTCTGAATGTTTTCCAAAAGGTAACAGGTCTTTAGATCAATGATGGGAAATCAAATTTCCACACGGCAGGACTGGCTGAGACAGAATTGGTGCCATTCAAAGTGCTTATTCCTTATTGATTTGAGCCCATTGATACAGGTTTCAAGTACCCGGGCTTTTATCTAAAGCCAAATCACTACAGTGTCGAAGACTAGTGGTGGTTATTAAAAAAGTTAGAAAAAAGAGTAGACCACTGGTACAATCAGTGCTTACCCTCGGGGGACGTCTAGTCTTGATAAAATTCGTTTTGATGAGTCAATCGGTCTACTGGATTCCATTGTTAGTGATCCCAATTTCATTCCTTGGAAAATTGAGGCAGATCATCTTTTCCTTTCTGTGGTCAGGGTGTAAGGAGAAGAATCATCCACACCTTTGCAATTGGGAAAGCTTAACCAAGCCAAAGAAAGTAGAAGGCCAGGGGATTAAGAATTTGGTTTGTTTCAATAAATCATTGATGGCAAAAACGTTGTGGCGGCGGCTAGCTGCTGATGGGATCTGGCAGAAAATCATAAAAGATAAATATTTTCCTTCTCTTTCTATTTCTAGGTGGTTTAGAAGGGAGAATAAAACTCAGGGGGTTTCATCTCCAGTCTGGAAAAACCTTTTAAAATCAAAGCCACTTCTTGATCAATGGCTTTGTTGGAAGGTGGGTAGAGGGGTCTCTATACAGGTTGGCAGGGATCACTTGATGGGCTTAGGATTGCGCTCTATTATGTCTCCAACTTTATTGACTGCCCTAAAAAATAGGGGGATCCTATTCCTCTATCAAGACAGGAATTCCTCCATGACTTCTCCTCTTTCCTCATACTGGAAAGATGCGACTGAGATTTCTTTAACCGATGACCTTGCTATATAATGAGAGTTGTACAGACAGGTGTTAGCTAGCGCAGGTATTCTCCTTTCAACTTCAGAGGATGGATTAAGCTGGGAGGGTGGTGATGGTTCAGATTTCCCATCGGCCAAAAATCTGTATAGGGCGTTGGCTGAAGTTGTTTGGGCTCCAGCGAATCGGGGATGGGCTTATAAGTTGTGGTCATGGAATCTGGCGCTCAAAGTCAAACTATTTTTCTGGTTGCTCCTAAAAAACAAACTTCTAACCTGGGATGTTTTGTGAGCCCGTGGCTAGGAAGGCCCGAGCTTTTGCATCTTGTGTAGATGTAATCGGGAGTCGATTTTTCATTTGTTTGTATCCTGCCCATTTACCCATCAAGTCTGGGTGATTTTAGAAGGTTTTTTTGAAGACAATGATGACCTGGATAGGCCACTCGGTTGATGAGTGTCTCCCCTCTTACGATGAGCACCATCATTCCATTATTAATATGCCTGTGGTGGTTTGTTGGTGCATCTGACTAGAAAGGAACAACCTCCTCTTTGATTTTGGATCGACCTTTCCGCAAGTCGTAGCATCAAAGGTGATGTTGATTTTCAACACATGCAAGGAGCAACAGGTGACAAAACCATAAACAAAGATCGAGATTCTGCCTTGACTTCAGAATCTTATGATTTGGTTTGATGGCGTGGCTGCTGGGGACAGGAAAAATAGTGGGGTAGGTGGAGTCATTTTTCTTGATCATAATCACTTTATTAATTGATCTTTTAATACAGGTGCATGAACCAACAATAGGGTGGATTTGTTAGGCGTATGGACCACTCTCTATTTGGAAAAGATCTTTAATCTTCAGACTCTTCTACTTATTGGGGACTCAAAGTTGGTCATTGACTGGTGCAATGGCAAGGGCCGTCTCCATTCTCTAGTGATGGAGGGATAGAAGGCGCGCATCTAGGAGCTTCGATGCCATTTCATTAGCTTATTATTTCTCCATACCTATCGTGACTTCAATAAGGTTGCAGACACACTCTCCAAAAGGGCGTTTCAGGATCGCGTGCATGTCGGAAAGATCTTTTACACTTCGTGGGTAGACAACAAACCAGGCATTACTAGAACCATGCATATTTTTTGACTCTATTTTGTAGATCCTGGTCTTTAATTTAGTTGTATATGTTTTGGGATCTTTCACTAGGGAACTTCTCTCTTGATGTCATTGTCATTCAGTTTTTTTCGTATACTAGAAGGAAGGCAAAACAGATTTTTTTGGCTATCTCTTAGATTGAGATTCAGAACAACATTTATGTAAGAAAATGATCAGAAATGTATATTTTATATTACTAATATAAAGAGCAATTTCTTTGACTGAAGGAAAAAAAAAAAAAAAAGAGCTTGTTTAGTAGAAGGGTATTTTCCACCTATAATTACGCCGAAAGGCGTACACCTATTGGCAATGGGCACATTTAATGATCTTTTAATCTTAAATCTTAATCTTATGGCCAGGAATTGAAGATGCTAGCATATTCTTAGTCGTCCTCCCAAATCAATGAATAAGATTTATTGTTCATAACTTTCTTGCATTTATAAATGCATGCGTTAACATGTTTACTTTTTCACATTTACCTAATCATATTAAAAAATTATTGTAAAGAGTTAGATGTGAAACGTTGGATGTGAATAACACGTATCATATTTAAACAAGTTTAAATTGCGGCGAGCGTGATGATAACAGGTATCATATTTGGACAAGTTTCAGTTGCCGCGGGCGTTTGTTGGCATGTGACAAGTTTCAATTCATTGAATTATTTACGGTACTTCTCTGAAGCAGTGTTTTTGATTATTCTTTTGGTTGTGTCTGTTGTAATGCTTGCCCGAATGCGCGACTCGGTTGGTGAATCTAAGAAGTCTGGACGTTTCTTCCAATCGCCTCAAATCTCTTCCCGATTCTATTAGCCGGTTCGTAAAGCTTAAAACCCTAAATATTTCTAGCAATGTGCTCGTTACTCTTCCTTTTAAATGTGACATGATAAAAGTGGTACTGCCGTATTTTATGTGCTTTTCGGCGTTCACCAGCCGCCAGCGACTCTGCGGCTGTGTTAGTCAATAAGTAAAAGATAAAAAAAAAACATTGCATATAGACTCGAATGGAAATAAATTTTTATATATATTAGTAGGACTTGGGTCAAGTGGAAACATAATTAATGTCTTAGAATCTGTGCATATTTTTTAAGTGTGAAAATCAAGACCCAAGTCTATGGTCTGAATAGGCAAGGCGTGGGTATCGAATTGAAACGCGTTCAATTTTTGGCTACAAATTGGATTCACCGTATCATCCTCTCCGCGGACAGTCACCTTTATTTGGATCGAGCACAAATTGTTTTTTTTTACCGTTCAACTTTTGACATGTTCAAGATTCACTGGTCAAACTTGACTTGTAAAAGCTCTTCAGCAACTACTTTTCCAATTTGTAAGGTACGAACGGCCCACATATAAGGCTAGCAATATCCAGCCCGCTGCAGAGTCTTTAAAAGACTCTGTTCGCTGATGGCCGTGCAACCATGCTCGTGCAGATCGGACTATGGATGCCAGTGGGTATGATGTGCATGGTGCGGGTGCCATACCATGCCAGGTACTTTTTCCAACCTCCTCTCTCACCTTAGATTCCGGCAACCATTTTCAGTCTGTTTCGAATCCAAACGCCAGTCTCTGCTTCCTTGAATCTCGTCGTTTGCGGATGGTTGCAATCTGATCCATTACCCATGGACCTGCATAGCATTAAACACTGTCAGCTCCATAAGTGCTGACAGACAGTCCTGTGAAGCGTGAGGGGACTGCAGCGTCAATTTGAATTTGAATCTGAGCGCACCCATTGGAATTTGAATCTGAGCGCGCCCATGATATTTATCTTTCTCCTCAGCAGTGGTTATTTGGAATGGTGGTGAAACAGATGCAGACCATTGGTATGGTGGCTTCTGGTAAGCATCATCATCGGCCGTGAAGTTGATGCTTCCAGTCCCGTTGAAGAGGTTGATTCCTTCCAAAACGACTTGGGTAGAGGTCGATCCCACATCTTGGCCAATTATACTCTGCCATCGCACAAAATCCTGCAAACTAGGGATTCCCCGCAGGAGTTTGCCCCACTATTGGCACCTGCGGCCATTTCAGCAATGAGGGATTGAGTTTGCTGTCCAGAAATTTTGGCCTCTCCGCCGATAATATAATCGATGCCCTGCTTGTGGACGCACGAGGTAATCTCTTCAATTGGGATGTCTCCGAAATCAATAAGATTGGCCTGCATTCTCGTAAAGATCAATTCAACTTTGTTTCATCCTGAAAATAAGAGCTAATCCTGAATACAAGCAGAATGTTGATGGGTTCTCGAGCCTAATACCAAAATGTAAATTACTGTCAATCCATTGAAAATTTACGTAATCACTCTTAAGATCAGCTGGACACTCCAAGATTCGACGATGAATGTAGAGATTTACATCGCATTCTAATGTTGGTTTTATTAGAGGACTTTTTATTTTCGGTTGTTGGAATCCATTTTTGATCGTTTAAAATTTTGGCAAGATCTGGATTTTAAAGCAAATTTACTTAAATGAAGATTTCTCCCAAATTTTTATCAAAATGTATAATAAAAAAGTTATTTATTCCATAGTGAAGAAGACTCTAAGTTTGAGGATTTTCAAATGTTTTCCAATGTAACGTTCAATAAACTGGTAAAACCTTTTGGTAGGTAAATAAAAATATTAATAAACTGGTAAAAACTTTTGGTAGGTAAATAAAAATATTTTAATGAAACAAGTGAAGAGATTTTCTTTATGATAAGATTTCTTGTATCAGTTTGATTATTTAAGGTCAGTATTAATTTGTCTCATATAGTTTTCCCAATTATGTTTCGAAAAAGAAAATGTCGTCGAATATCTTATTTGAAATTTTCTTTGAAAATAAACTGCTCTGTTTTGTTTTGTATGACCATATTACACTTTAAGCAATTGGTTTAGCTTTACATTATGCCTCCTCATAAAGTTCTATTAGCTATAGTTTTCCAATAAATAAGATAAATGGGAAAAATAGTTCAATTAAAATTGGTTATATAGTAATAAGAGTTCAATTTATTTACTATCATTTATCTTTCCCTACAAATGATAAATGATAGTAAATAAATAGATTATACAAATGATAAATGATAGTAAATAGATAGATTATAGATGTTAGAGTGAGAAATGAATAGTTAACTTTATTTGAAATGGGGCAAGTTGATCACAAGATCAAAACAAAGAAGGATAAAATACTTTTAAGAGATTTAGAAAGTGTTAAAAATTTCTTGGATAAAGGACTCTAGACCCCTTAAAATGAAGCACTTTATCATGGATGTGAAGAGTATAATGATTCATTAGGTTAAGGAAGTAATGAGTTTTTTAAGGTTAATTTATTTTGATTAATTTGAAAAAGAAAAATATGTT
>SNQJ01S0246588.1:0-11395 GCA_010110895.2 Picea sitchensis
TACTACAACACTAAGTGCTTTTGGAATTGAGCATATATAGTGCGCAGCTATCTTTGAAACAAAAGACTTCCCTGGGTTGATAATTTATGTTTCACTTGGTTGTTTGAAATTAATTAAGCAATTATAGTGACCAACAGTTGGTAGTCTCCTAATCTCCTCTGTGCTAACAGTTACAGAATATAGAATTTGAACCGTTTTTCTCGGTTACTTTTCCTTTTCTAACAATTGGACAAAAACGAGCATACATGCGTTATTGCATCATTTCTTTGAAGTGCTTCCTTCGCTCGGTCCCGAACACATGACGCACCTGTCCACAAACTGCATCAAAATTCTAGAAGGCTCTGAGGTATTCTTTCTTCAAAGAAATATAACTTCCTCTGAATTTGGGGCAGCTCGTCTTCAATCTTTCCCTTGCCAAACCTTGTCGACAACAACTATAGATTCGAATTTATTAAGCACTTATCTATTTGGGCGATGTCGAGCTATTTCAATTGAGAAATTTTGAGCTGGACTTCATTCCAACTCTCCTTGATATGCAGTTGATTCCTTACAACATTTATATGTCCTAATATCCCAGGATAATCACCTTTACCAATGCCCAGTGTTTTTGTGTCTAGCTAATCAAATACTTCTTCACATTCCCTCTTAACTTCTCTTGCCATCTTTCTGCTTTCGACAATATTAGTCTCCCATGTATTTAACATGATATCTCCCCTGATCTGTTCATCTACAGTCAGCTTTGGGATTGTTGGTACTTCCTCTCTGGCCGAAAACACCACTACCTTTTGAAAAGGAACACAAGCTGTTGCGGCCTCTTTTTCCTTTAAAACAATGTTATCTAGTAAGTGGCTTATTTCCAAGAACTAGTTTTGGACGATTTCTATTTTGGAAAGCATGTCCTGTTGTTTTGCTTGTAGCTTCTCATGCACCTCTAGTACTTGGCCTTGAAATGTTGTTATATTCACGACTTGTCCTTCAATAGACTTCAACTTAGCCTGTAGCTGTCTCACTAGTTCTTCCTGACGAATAACCTGCACTTCACTTATTTTCATATTCTTGTTTTCTTCATCTAAATTAGATTTCAACAATTGCATTTCCTGTTTGTCAGCAGTCCTCGTGTTTTCAACTCTTTGATTTACCTCCTCTTGAATATTATTTTCTGTGTGTCTTATTTGGTCCTGCAACTGATCTATCATTTGATTTTTTTTCTTCAGCCTTGTCTTCAGAGAGTCAACTAAGAATAAATTGGTAGTTGCCAAGGCTCCCATAGAGCCTACTACTTCTGTGGCGAAGTCTTCCTCTTCTAGGTTTTTCCCATCTACGAGCACTCTATGTTTCTTCACTATTGTACCTTCTCTCAGATGCATTTCCTATTTTAATATTGCCTTCCTCTTCCTACTAAAAAAAGTAGTTAGAGGAGGGTGTCTCTTCTCTAGAGATAGGAGTAAGGTCACTTGCATATATGACTTGCAGAAGGGGGTTTCCAAAAGTTCACTGTATAGGAGTTAATGATGTAATAGGGCTGCCCAATTCTGAAGATTTAGTTTCTCCTATTGTTTTGGGGATATCAACAGGGATAGTCGATGATGAAGGTGAAATCGTTTGATTCGACTTTGAAGCAGTCTCAGATTTAGATCTTGTTTCAGACCCTGGATTCTTTGATTGTGAAGTTTTTGCCTTTTGCGAAGACGCTTCAGTGTTCTTATTTTTTTCTTTTGGAGTCTCTTTGTAATGGGCCTCTGATATGAAAACTGGGGGAGTGGTTGTTGATTCTCCCTGTGGTATCTTCAGCAAACCAATTCACCTGTGCTTTTGGAAAGCTAGAAAAATGGTCTGTAGGTCGGGTGATAATTCATGAACTCTGTCTAATACTTCTTTGTAGTTCCTGGCTCCCTTGAACATGTCATCGCAGGGATAAACCTCATGTTTGTACATTTTCATGTTGCAGTGAGTAAGGTGATTTACTATAACTTGATAAGGGTCATGTTTTCTAAGTTCAAGTTCTACTAATTTGATGTCATCCAATGTTGCATATTCAACCTTGGAATGACCAAAGTTAAGCAGCGAACACTTCCCAATATGTATAGGAAAAAGCGGCCATAACTTCTTATGAGATGATTTCAATTCAGTTTCGATGCCACCTGTTACTATTTGGTAGTCCACCTCCCTATACACTAGTCTGTTGGGGAGGAATTTCAGAAGTGTGTGAGGAGGAATCGAGCACCTTAAAAACCTGACATAGGAAAAACCCTCTTCAATAAACCAATCTGTGATCACCCTGAGATTTCCCATGATTTTCTCTGAAATACGAGGGGGTGCGTAGCCATACAAAATTTGTGGCAAAGGTATCACTACGTAGTGACATATTTTGTAAAATAAGTCTTTAACATTCTCCTCCCATAGCTTAGAATGATAGACATGAATGGGCTCCTCACAGGCTGGGTTCCAGCTCCATCTCATCAAAGGGAATGGAGTCATGTAACAAACCGCATCCATAATATAGGTGGACATGTAAAAATATGCAATTCGGCCTTTCGACTTAGTTGTTTGGTAGTCTGCAACCTCACTAGCTAGATTGTCAGAATTTTTTTTTCCCTAGTTAAAACTGTAACCCTCGGCTACTTCGTGTATAAGTGGCACCCATCCTATCGAAAAATGGGTAGGGCTCTTCCTCCCGAAGAGTCTACATAGAATCAGGGTTATATAAACTATGTATTTGTCTAACGAAGTTGTGGCATAGCTGCCATGGGTATCGGCTCTAAACCTTGTTGGAATTCCCCACCAGTTTTTGATTATATTTAGATATGTTTGATCAAATTCTGTGCACTCCTTTCTTTGAAATTCTGCTATGAATTCGGCATTATAAATGTATTTAGAATTAGGGGGTAGTTTATACATTACTTGTATGTGCTCGGGTATGAACGAGCCAACGATGATACCTTGGCTATTTTGAATGCTCCTTGTCAGAACATCAATTTTCTCTAAAGCCCAGTATACCATGTCGTTATATGGCATGAGTCTCAGCCATGTGTCTATTTTTTGCAGCTCAGACTTGGCTATGTCTCTGAATTTATTTTCAGTCCTTTCATTCCTGAAATCATTGGGGCAATTCCGAATCTCATAATCCAAACTCTCAAAAATCTGCCTCCAAGATTTGATTGAATCCACAACATGTGGAGTAGTGTCTGATAGCACATCTCCATCCAGATTTGAGATTCCACTTGCTTCTTCACTCTTCTTAGGTGATTTTCTAGGTGCCATGGTGTCTACGCTAAATAAAAACCTGTTGCAGAGAAGAAATTTGTGAGCTCTTCTGAATATAACTCGCTCCTAGTCTAAAAGTGAGAATGAAATTTGAAATAATAGACCTTTATTTACCTTTAACTCGTCTTAAATTTATCGTACCAATGCAAGAGATAAGAATTAAATTCTTTAATGGAGATGGTATGCCTGGAAATACACACTCTATGTTCAAAATATCTTCATTAATCCGTTATAGAGACTGCCACATATCGGTGTTTCAACACTAGGATTTTGAAAGGAATGTCATTGAAAACTCCCGAATAGCTAAATGCGAAAAACTATTAATTATCATTAATCCCACTTTAAAGTTAAGTTAATCTGTGTTTAAGCGCTTAATTCTTTCGAGTTTTCATGTTTCAGAGTTTCAAACATCATGTCCCCAAGAGGTATGACACAAGAAAATCCTGAATCGCAAACCCACAACGAGATTTATTTAGGCACTAATCACTTGTCTTAACCTTTTAATTAGTCACAATCAAGGATTAGTCTTTACTTTTCGGGAAATGGAGTATTGGGACTTTCATAACTTTTGACGTGAGAAACCCCAAATCATGAAATCGTGATGGGATTTATTAACTGTCAATCATTTTTTAGCTCCTAATTAAGCGTGATTAGACTGTAAGCTTTTAGGGTTTTGGATATCGTGAACTCGAAGTTTATAGCATGTGAGAAACGTGATATTGCGAAATCGTGATGGGATTTATTAAACCCTTTTTAAAAATCTTTAATAAATGTGGCACTAGATTTTAACACTTTCGTGAATTCAGGAATTAGTGACTTGAGGAGGCATTTGACATTGACTCATTGTATTTTACGAATTGCCGACTCCCAAAAATTCAAGATAATCTTTCATTTAAGATTGATTTGTTGATAGGAAGGAGGCTCCATAATAAACCTTTTGGATAAAAGAATGTTCCCTTCAGTCTTAAGTAGAAAAAAAAAGGATAATGTTCTAACATAGGCTCCATCTAGAGATCTCGTCTCCCTGCAGGACGAGAAGAACAATAGACCATGTGCCTTTATTGGGTAAATGGAGTCATTAGTTTGTTTTTGTGAAACTTGTTCAGAAGGAGGGTGCAGGATAAAAAGGGGGTTTGATCCTTATATCTTAAAGTTTTCGAAACTTAACCGCTCTCTAATATCGATTTTAGGACATTTGATTTCTCGCTTCTGATACCGACTTTTGGTCTACTCATGATAATCCAAACAACCTCAGGAATTTTCACAGTTTCAGTTGATCTTGCTTGCCTCAAGATGAAGTAATTTTAATGTTTTTAATCAGGGAGTCCTGCACGAACTGGGGATGTAGATATGGTTTCAAAAAAAAAAAAAACCTAATTACTAGAGAATAGTACAATTCATTTATAATAGCCTTACAGATATCTTAGACATTGCTTCATTGCCAGCGAGCCTGTTCAGTACCCCGGTGAAGTTATTTGATTCCTTTTATTGAATTTCCTTTCACCACTTCAAATTGTAACTTTGCATTTAAATGTTGAGATGAGGGCAATCATTTCATGAATTTCCTTTCATCATCTCTTTTTTTTGGACTAGATGGGGGCAATCAATTTTTGAATTTCCTTTAACCATCTGTCTTATATTTTTTCTTGACATGAAGTGGGGGCAATCAATTAGTATAAAGTATACCATGGATGATATCTGTGTATAATTTTTCAACAGAGGTCTATCAACTCACTTTGATTACTCTGGATCAGTTTCCTTTTGACCTTCAAAACATCTTAGTCTGCAGGAAAACTTATGGGAGAAATTTATTTCCAGGAACCTTCTTTTGAGAAATCCTAAAATCCTAGAACCTATGAAAAGAACTAAGAGAATTAGGATTAACCTATGCATATCTTAGTTCAGTAAGCGTTTGAGGGGTCAAGAGGAATTTTCCTTTCTTCTAAAGATTCGTTTGTCAGCTTTCAGAGCTAAAGTGTAACCTCTCTTTACTCTGTGGAGATCATGGGAAGGCATCTGGGGTCAAGGAGAAAGAAACATGGGCTGGAACGAGATGACAAAGAAGGCTTAGAATTTCATAAACATAGTTGTAGTAATGCAATTATGAATCTTTGAACCCTCTCTTTGAGGTCACTTTACTTCTCCTATTTATTTGCTTATTTTTGTCTTATCCAGAGGAATCTTTTATGGTCCATAGAAAACTTAATTCTTTTGATGATGCATCAAGTGAATATGTTCATACTCATGAGACCGTTGTTACACCTAGGTGATATTCATTTGAAATATAGATATTTCGGGAATTCATACCTTTGCCTTACCATTTCGTTCTCATCTTAGAAACTTATTTTTGATCACCTGTTTCAGGAGAATCAATTTTCCGATACACGACCATTCGTTTTCTTCTTTTTGATGTTTGGGATGTAGACCAGAATCCTGCAAGAAGACGATATGAAGAGTATCAGGGTTTTACAATTTGTGGGATTCAGTGTATTGAACATTTCATATCTCTATTCCTAGGATATCAATAACCTGTTTTATTTGCGGTGACAGTAACACTTACCAAAAAACTATAAAAACATAAAACACAAACCAGTATATACAATGGAATTTTGGAAATCATTTATTACATATAGGGCTTCAGATATGCCTGTTGATAGGGACGTTGAGGATTTTTTCGTCCAAATTTTCTAATAGAAATGAGTTCTTCCCTTCAGAAGCTGAGACTTTGAATGGTCCATATCAAATATGGTCAAGTTTTCCATGTTTTGTTGAGTCTTCCCTCCTAGCATCCCATCTCAAAACCAAGTCACCAGGGAGGAATTCCCTGTCTTTATCCCTATGATCAAACAATGCTTTCATGTTGTCTTGATATTTCTGTAGCCTTTCGTCCACCTGAGCCCTATTCTGTTGAACTTCAATCAGTTGATTTATTCTTCTTGTGACATGGTTTGGTTCTTCTTTTTCATCTTGCCAAAGCTTCATCACAGGTAGAGCCAGGTTTATGGGTAATACCATGTCAGTCTCATATACCATTTGGAATGGAGAAGTGCCAATCGACTTCTTGGTGCCTATCTGGTTTTCCCACAGGGCGTACGTCAAATGCAGATGCCAGGATTTTTTATTTTCATTCAACACCTTCTTAATTATGGTAATTAAGCTTTTATTTGACGATTCTGCTAGCCCGTTGCCTTGGGGGTAGTATGTCGTGGAGTGACCTAATATAATATTGTACTTTTGGCAAAATCTAATCATTTCCATCGATTTTAATGCTTGGGCATTATTTGTAACTATCTTTTGGGGACAACCAAATCTAGATAATGTTTTTTCTTCCAGGAAGTCTATCACCACTGAATCTGTGGCTTTTCTAGTTGGAATAGCTTCTACCCATTTGGTGAAATAATATGTAGTAGTCATGATCCATTTGTGTTGCACACTAGAATGTGGATTAATCTCATCTATAAAATCCAACCCCCATTGTTGGAATGAAGCTTCTGTTTTAACTGGGACGAGAGGTAGTGTTGTGAGTTTCTGCTTGCCTGCAAATAATTGGCATGAATCACAGGCTTTGACTTTGGTGCTTACATCTGGGATTAATTTAGGCTAACAATATCCTTCTCTCAATATTTTATAATATTTTTCTCTCCATTCATGATGCCCTCTACACACCCTTTTATGGAATTCATTTATGACTTTTTCGGTCTCCGATTCGACTAGGCAAAATAGTAGAAAACCCAAAGGGTCTTTCCAATACAATTAGATTTCCAAAATATAGTACTTCACCACATGCAGTTTCAACGTTCGATATTTGGATGTAGCCATATCACTCAGGCATTTCAAAGTCAGAAGATATGATACTATATCTTTGTACCACACCGAAGTTGTAAATTTTTCTTCTATACTGGTTGTAGCTACTTGGTCATCGAGTTCGCCCATATCCAGACATCCTTCATACTCTTGTAGATTATTTATATCGAGAGCTCTCAAATTTGATTTGGCTAGTAGCTTAGCCAAACCTTGTCCTTTTACAAGCTTTGCCGGTTTCACCTCTAAATTGAATTCTTGAATCTTAGCAAGATATTGACCCCTCTTCCCGTCGGTATCAGGTTGGACCAATATATTCTTAACAGAACTGGTGGGTACATATGCAATGATCTTGTAGTGTAACATGTAGGTTCTGAAGGCCTTTAGTGCCTTCACCATAGCGTATGCTTTCTTTTCCATTATGTCGTATTTCAATTCTGTGTCTCTGAGGCTTTTACTGAAGAATGCTATTGGTTTCTCGAAACCTTCTTCGTTCTTTTTTAGAAGTACTGTTGTGATTGTGTGTTTGTATGCAAATGAGAAGATCACAAATTCCTTAAGATAATCAGGGCTTTCCAATATAGGTGCTTCACCTATAATTTTCTTGATGTGCACAAACGATTCTTTAGCTTCAGCCTTCCACTTAACTTCATTGTTCTTCTTGAGCATATCTGTAATCAATTTCACTATTTCAGCGAAGTTCGAGATAAATCTTCTCAAAAAAATTATTTTTCCCAAAAACGACTAAATCTCTTTTATATTTCTAGGAATATTTATAGTGTCTATAGCTTCAACCCTTTTAGGATCAATTTTAATTTCGTCCCAAGACACAATATGGCCCAAGAGTTTACCTTCTTGCATTGCAAAGTGTGACTTCTTGGGATTTAAAGACAAACCAAATTTGTGACATTTCTCGAACGTTTGCTTGATATGTATCAGATGGTCTTCATCAGATTTAGAAAAAATGGTCAGATCATCAAGATAGATAACCACAAATTTATCTCTTTCGCGGACGAAGGCGATATCCATAGCCTGCTGGAAGGTAGCACCTGCATTCATTAAAAAAAAGGCATTTTATCATACATAAATGTACCCCAAGGGGTGGTGAAGGCTATTTTTCTTTATCGTTCTCGCTAATGAAAATCTGGTTGTAACTGGAGAAACCATCGATCATGGACATCCTATTTGCTTCGACTAATTTTTCTAATACATGGTCCATTTTGGGTAGCGGGTATTTGTCTTTAAGAGATGATTTATTTAGATTTCTAAAATCTACACATAGTCTGATTTCTCCGCTCTTCTTCTTGAATGGGACCAGGTTGGATACCCACTCAGAGTACTTGAGTGGTACAATTATTTTGGCATCTAGGAGTTTCTTTACTTCCCTTTCGACCATAGGAAATAATATGGGATTTATTTGCCTAAGCTTCTGCCTGAAAGGCTTAACGTTTGGCTTTAAGGGAATCTTGTGTTCGATCACCATGGTGTTATAAGTTCTCAGCTCATTATAATACCAAGAAAATACGTCTTTATATTTCTCGAGTAAATCTGCATATCTACCTTTCGTCCCAGGAGGAAGATATTTTGATATTTTTACTATTCTAGGCTCTTCTTTGGTGCTTATATTGCAATCTTCAACTTCCTCCAACTAAGGTTGCAATGTAGATTTTAATGGTATATCATTATGGTCAAATAATTTTTCTAGGGGAATTAGACCTTTAGATATTTGGTTATTTTTTAGTACCAACAAGCGATGATTCATGATCTTGTATTGCAACTCTTGAGGATTTTCCCCTTCATGCATGATCCAAGTATGGTCATTCTGGTTTTTTTGGTCGATGTGTGTTTCGACGAAGTCTTCCACCATTTTGAGGAATTTTATGATCTGTTCATCATCTTCGAAGACCTGCCAGTGTTGTATATTTTTTGGTATGGAAGGTATGTGCCTCATCTCTATGTGATACTTAAGTTTTAAGTCTACAGGGGGTGCAAAAGTTGAGGCTTCTTTGGCTAACGAATCGTCTTGTGTATTTTCTGTACGGGGAATGTAATGGACATTGACTGATGAGAATTTTTTTTCCATTAAATCCCAGACATAGTTTATATAAGATCTCAGTCTCGGGTGCTTGGCCTGATACTATCGATTTACTTGTTTGACAATTAATTCTGCATCTCCATAGACTTCCAAGTTTTTTATGTTTAATTTTTTGGCGGCTTCTAATCCCAAAACCAGGGCCTCATATTCGCACACATTATTTGTATAGTCTATGTCCCACTGTAGTTTATAAGAGAAAGGAATGATAAACCCATCTCTAGGTGATACGAAAAGTACTACTGCACCTTCTCCTTCACATGATGAAGCACCGTCGAAATACATTTTCCAGGTTCCGGTACTATACACACTTTCTTTTACCCTTTCTGTTTGATTTTTTCCTGTGAAATCTTCATCACATTAATCTATATCATCATCAATTGATAAAATACAATTTCCAAAATCTTGATCAATGACATAAACAGGGTAATTGTTAGGACTATGTGGATGACTTACCGTGTATGTTAGTCGCGTTTCCCGATATAATCGGGTGAACTGTCCTCCGAAAATGGGAATCATGGCGTATGTCATGTCTAGCTGAAGGGATCCTCTGAGCTTAGCGCCCCAAGACCTGGATAATACCATACCATACTTCATAGGTATGTCAGCAATAACCACATCCATCAAAATAAGTTTTACTAGGATTTGTGGAAGATTTACTACCAAGTCTTTGATCATGCCTACACATTTAACTTTTCTTGAATCAAACGAATACAGGTCTCCATACAGCCTAGTAATTTTAAGGCCAAGTCTATCCATAATGGCCTTGGGCATCACATTATGCGTGGCTCCAGAATCTAGCATGCAGTTATGTAGCAGTCGATCGTGCACATTTAGTGTCATGAAGAAAGGAGCGACAGTATCTCTAGACCCTTCATAATGCGGACCAAAAATTATATTAGGCTTATCATCTTACAAATTTATAACGTCATCTTGACTTCCCATATCTGAAAAATTCATCATTCTGGTGATTTGTTTTCAGTAAACGGGATCCTTGGTTAGTTCAACCAGAGGTATCAGTATTTTAATTTTGTTAATCTCATTTTCTAGACTGAAAGCTCCTATGGTTTTTTTGGTTTGTCTGAATGGCACTTCCGTCTCCTTCCTTTCAAGGCCTATTCGTTTGCAGTGCTTTGTTTTCAATTATTTTTACTTTCGATGTCTGTGTTTCAGTTTTCCTGGTTTTCCTAGCTCAGGTCTCATCTGCCTTTGTTTTGGCATTTTGTGGTTCTACTCCTTTTATTTGGGTGTTGGGTATCTCGGCGTCCTTTGGAGTGGGCTCGTATACTTCGCCTCTTGGCAGGATTTTCTTTGGTGGAGTAGTCGCCAAGATTTTATTTTTAGACCTTAGATTGTACTTATGTTGGAGCTCATCCATTATGGTATCGACTATTCCTTGATAGGCAGAATCATCTGTATCGTTTATGTTGCTATTCCTATCATATTGTTGTTCAGTGTCTAGAGATCTCTCATAATCTTCCTTAGTCAAATGGGGTTGTAGACAATCATCGCCCAAATTGTTCATATCTTCTTCTAGATCCTCAAATTCTTGTATGTCATTTCCTCCTATAAAATTTTCATTTTTTAAAGGGGTTTGGACTTTTTGGTCCTCATTTTTAATCTGTCTTTGTTGTATCTGAGGATTAGGGTTTCTTTTGAAATCTCTCCTAACGAATTGATCTGCCTTAGATTGATCTAGCTCCATCCTTGAAATCTTATTTGATAGTTATTTTATTATCCTAGCCATATCGTCCATCTTATCGTCTGAGGATCTCCCGGATCCTGAGGGTCCTGTTTGTTCTTTAAAATGTTTAGTCTCCCTATTTGTCATTTCTAATTTTGTTTTCAATTTACTAGAAACCATCATATTTGACTCAATCTTTACGGTGTCGTCTTGCATTCGGGTAAGGTCGGTTGGTTGTCATTGATGTCAACCCTTGAAGAAAGCCCCATAGCACAAAGGTTTAGGTAATGGACCCAATATTGTTTGATGTAAATATGACTCATAATTTTTTTTTCATGGTTGATAAGAAGTAAATATGGATGAACTCCAAAGTGGTCCCGTTATGGTGAAAGCTCTCACAGGAAGACGCTTTGTGGAGTAAGAGAACCCATGCTTAATTGTGGAATAATGAGATGAAGGAAAGTGAATTTGTCAGGGAAAATATCCTACATGGATAGTGCTTGTCATGTCATTTCCGGTGGTATGTGGAACATCACATAATTCCTCATGGTTAG
>SNQJ01S0246589.1:5362-18479 GCA_010110895.2 Picea sitchensis
TCGAAGCCACCCTCGAGCACCTTAACCTTGACAGAGAATAACTTCTGGAAGAAAACCCTAGGATTAGTAGCCAAACAAAGGTGGCGCACCTCTCTCCAAGGATAGTGCACCAAGCAAGAATAACAGAAGTTGATCAGAGAGTCCAAACCCAGAAAAACCGAAAATACAGATTACAGAACTGTCGACAGCAGCTGCTCCCAGGACTTGCGCACAAACTTGCCAACTGCAGTGCGCACAAGTGTACTTCTGCAGTTCTGAGAAGTCTGGCCAAAATGAAGAATGTCCTCCTATATTTATATTGTTTCTGCCAGACTACCTGGGTCGACTTCTCATTCTGGGTGCTAATTACTTAGTATATAACATTTCCTTTTAGCTGACTTCTTCTCTTGGAGGCTAATAACCTAACAAAAATCATTCTCTTGAGTCAACTTGTCTTCTAGGGTTCTTAACCAATTATTTAGGGTTTCTCTTGATTCCCGGGATATTCTATTCTCATTAGGTTTACACGTGGAGGTAAATACCTCCCACAGCTACCATAATATCAAAAACATGAGCAATGAAACCATTCTTATATCAGAGAAACAAGACACCACCGAATAACCAGATATGAATCAAACTCAAAATACTTCCACCACAACTTTTTCCAACATGTAGAGCAACAAAACAACCATAATTTCATTCGATGGAGAGATACATTCAAATGTGAATTAGCTTGCACATAAATGCCAAAAGAGACTAACTTCATTCGAAAACCATTACACAGTTTAAAAAACACATGCCATAAAATTTGGAAAAACACAAACTGTAAGCGAATGAAAGAGACAACCTTTGATTGAATTAATGAGCAGAGCAGTAATTCATGGATGGAGCAACAAAACATATTCATACCTGGATGCAAAATGCCAAGGAGAATCAACAAAACCTGATTATTTCTTCCAAGTCCGAGCAACATGGAGGCATCACCAACCAAAAAAAATGAACAAATGCGAACATAGCAAGGTTGGCGACCATCAAAGTAGGGTTAGAGAGATGTGCAATTACTGCACGTTGTATCCACATTTACACCATCACCCATATCCCAGTACGAGCGCGCTAGCACATACAACGCATAATCCACCATAGCCATACCAAATTCAATACAATTCGGATATGCCACCCTTACACTATGTTTTCAAACTTAATGTGTGCACCAACCTTTTTGCACCAACATATTATATGTCCACACTTGCTAGGGAAGCCATGCCCCAAACACTTATGCATTTTAAACTTAAACAATGGTGCATAACCCTTTAACACTAAATCATAGTAACACAATGCCATAACCATATACAACTTCAAGCCTGGAGTTCAAATTCTCATTCAAACTATGTGTAGTAGAATAGAACTGTGATGATCATCAAAACAATACCATTTCTCTTTTAATCAAATCGCCAATAAGCCTGTTGTTTTCCCATTTTGTTTTAAAGAKTCATTTCRAGAMAATAAACTGTAGAGCTTATTTCTCAACCAACACATGAGCACACAAGAGACAAGTCATCCTTCATCATATTCACAGAYGGKGTCCCACCTATATAGTGTATTATTAATTAAACATAAATAATAAGGCATTGCAACTAATTTGCATGTAGGGACCCTACGTTGCACTTTTGGGCATCAACAGAGGTGAGTTCACATCTGTGGAATTTGAAAACTATTGCAAGGAATATGGGATCGCAAGACATAAGACCATGGTTTATACTCCTCAGCAAAAGGGTGTTGTTGAACGCGTGAATAAGACTCTTGTAGAGAGAGCAAGGAGCATGCTCGGTATTCCCAAGTTGCAGGAGGAATTATGAGTAGAAACAGTTCTTACAGCGTGCTAACTAATAAATCGATCACCATCAACTGTAATAAAATGTAACATTCCAGAAGAGGTGTGGACATGTCATTCGTGTGATTATTCGAATCTGATAATATTTGGTTGTGACGCTTGTGCTCTTATTTGTAAATATCAACGTTCTAAGTTAGATCCTAGATCAAAGAAATATTTCTCTTTTAGTTATGGTGATGGAGTTAAGGGGTATAGATTGTGGGATCCTACTGCCCAAAAACTCATCATAAGAAATGATGTAGTATTTGATGAATCATCACTCATAAAATCAAACCCGCTAGATTTTGAAGTGAGACAAGAACATGTACCGCAAGTTCAGCAAATTCAGTTGCAGACTCATCCATCTTTAGAAAAAGTGGAGCTTGAAGAAGTTCCAGAAGAAGAAGATGATGCATAAAATATCCAGGAAACGGTGGATATGCATCAACCATCTCTAAGGATATCTACACGAGTCATGAATCCTCCTACAAGGTATGACGATTATGTTTCATCTGTGGCTTTGGTTTATAATGATGGAGAACCTAGTTGTTATCAAGAAGCAATGAAGGTATCTGAAAGTGTTAAATGGAAAGAATCTATGAAAGAAGAAATGGATTCCTTAGAGATGAATATAACATGGGACCTAGTAGAACTTCCAAAGGACAGGAAGGTTGTTGGCTGCAAGTGGGTCTACAAAATGAAAAAGGGTGTTGATGATAAAGTTGAAAGGTATAAAGAAAGGCTGGTAGAAAAAGGGTATTCTCAAAGGGAAGGTATTGATTTTCATGAAATATTTTCACCAGTTGTGAAGCTTGTTTCAATTTGTGTTGTGTTAGAACTAGTTGGTTTACTTGATCTTGAGTTAGAGTAGCTAGATGTCAAAACAATGTTTATGCATGGAGATTTGGATGATGATATATATATGGAACAACCAGGAGGGTTTGTTCAGGATCGCAATAAGAGGTTTGTTTGCAAACTCAAGAAGTCATTGTATGGTCTGAGGAAGTCTCCAAGACAATGGTACAAGAAGTTTGATTCCTTCATGGTGACATGTTATTGATGAAACCAGTTTTTTTAGAGAAGCTATGACGGTGTTTGGATTCTCTTGGTTTACAAAAAAGGTGATGAATTAATCTGAGAATGATATATCAGGTAAATTGTTGTCAAGGTGGATATTGCTGAAACTGCCAACTAATTTCCCATGCAGATGCATGCACATTGTACCAGCTAAAAATGGAATGTGCATGCATGCACACTACAGTGATCAATTTGTGTAACTGGTGGAAAAGGTTATAACTAGTTTGTTTAACTGTCTAATAGATCCTATATATCTAGAATACCCGTAGAGGTGTGAGAAAGCAATGTAGTGTAGCGCAGTGTGTGGGATGAGAGTGAGAGAATGGTTGTAATCATGTAATTCAGCTGATGTAATTCTCCCTTGAACAATAAGAATATAGATTATCATTGCCTCGTGGTTTTTTCCCTTAGAAGGGTTTTTTCCACGTAAATCATTGTGTGATTGTTGTTCTCTATTTTTTTCTTGTCATTAATCTTGTTGAGTTTATTCTTCCACTACCCAACACAATCATCTCTACAACTCTGACAAGTGGAATGAAAGTGTACCTCTTCTCACAATCCACCTAAGTTTGAAAGGAGAAGTGAAACTAACACAAAAATATTAAATGCATCGCCATGAAGAGTGGAGGTATTGTCATTGATGTAAAAATAAATCTCTTTAACACCAGGGAAACCCTCTAGAAATGCCTTAGGGGTCAAAAAACTTGTGACGGAGGTTAAAAAATGAATCAAGAAGAAGTTGGAGGTTTCTAATGAATATTTTGCTAAATAGAAGTTTGCATTCATTCCTTTGGGTCATCCTGAGTATCTCAAAGACATAGACATTGTTTCCCATTGTTTTCAAAAGAGAGATGTACCATTGTATCATGAGTATAGATATTGGGAGTAGTACCTTTGGTTGGAGTATTTTTACCATACACCATGTCAGCTAGAATCACCATTTACTTGAGAAAGTTCTCACAATAGAGGAGGAAGAATACAAAATCCACTTTTCATCATTGATTGACAGCCATGGCACTTGCTCAACTTGGCTTGAGGAGAATGGTTTATTTGATCATCAAGGAACTTTCTCCTTTTGTTGATGAGGTTATTATAGTGACAAGTTCGTATGTATTGGGCCAGTGTGATATGAGTTTTATGCAGAATTACGGATGGGGCCTTGTTGGGTCAAATTGATAGATATATTAAACAATATTTGGTTGAAAAGAATCTCGTTGTATCTAACACTGCCCTTGTCAGTAGATTTCACTTGTTTCAAATTTTGTGAGACAATTAAGTCGCGAGTATCCCTTGTAAAATCATGTGATAGTGGAGAAGTTGTCCAAACAATTGCCATAAATCATCGTGAAGATCTACATTAAAAGTTATGAAGTACAACCATTCGTAGACATGGTCATCATTGAAGATAATAATGGGTTGATTGAGTATTAGTCTCCAGCAACACTTGAATTTCCAAATAAAGTAGAGTTCAAGTTCAATATAGAGCGGTCTCTATGATTTCAAAATATAAAACTATTTATTTTGCACTAAAGGTCTGTAGGATTGTACAACAAGCATCCAACCTTTGTTAGACAAAAACTAGGTCATGAATCCTATACATTACATACTACATTCCAATACACAGGAACCACAGGTAAGTGACGTCAATTGCGTAAAGCAATGGTTTTCTAAGACTATACAAAACCTTTGATATCTCATCTTGGCCCAAACAAAAACTATAAGGAAAAGATTGTCACCAGTCTTGGCTCATAAAATACATTTACTAACCTCTAATAAATCCAACAATACACAAACTGACATGGAACACGGTCCCTTCAAGACATATACAAAGATCGATGCATGTACAAAGGAATGGAATAACTAGATTTTCAACAAGTTTTAATTTCATTTTAAGGGAATATACTAGTAGCTTTGAAGATAATAAGAGGTTGCTTGAGTATTAGTCTCCAACAACACTTGAATTTCCAAATAAAGTAGAGTTCAAGTTCAATATAGAACGAACCTCTATGATTTCAAAAAATATAAAACTATTTATTTTGCACTAAAGGTCTGTAGGATTGTACAACAAGCATCCAACCTTTGTTAGACAAAAACTAGGTCATGAATCCTATACATTACATACTACATTCCAATACACAGGAACCACAGGTAAGTGACATAAATTGCGTAAAGCAATGGTTTTCTAAGAAGATACATAGCCTTTGATATCTCATCTTATCGCAAACAAAAACTATAAAGAAAATATTGTCAACTGTCATGGCTCATAAAATACATTTACTAACCTCTAATAAATCCAACAATACACAAACTGACATGGAACACGGTCCCTTCAAGACATATACAAAGATCGATGCATGTACAAAGGAATGGAATAACTAGATTTTCAACAAGTTTTAATTTCATTTTAAGGGAATATACTAGTAGCTCTAGCCAGAAATGGCTTCCATTTTTTTAAACTAAATCAACCCTAACTACCCAAACCTCACATCAGATGAAATAAAATGAGCAATGAACACCTGTCAAAAGAGGAAAAAAATAGAGAGAGGTATGCTAAGATCTATGTGAGGTTTATCATTCATTTTTTATCATTCATCCTCCATTCACTTTCAACAGAGATTTGATGAAGTTGTCGATAGCAGGGACGTCTTGCAAAGTAGTAGAAGGGACAAAGTGAGGCTGATTTTTGCTTGTGTCCATGAAGTAAATTGGTTTCTTACTAAGTTTGTTGTGTTTTAAGTCTAAGTTTCTCAGTGCTAATCAGATTTTTGGTATGCATGTTTCTCCCTTGTGCTTCACTACCATTGCTCTATTCAATGCCTGGATCAGCCTTATTCTTTTTCTTTTAGTTCTTTGTTATTTAATGTATGATGTAACATTCCATCTTGAATAGTTAAAGACAAAAAATCTAGTCCAATTCCTTGTAGGGGCTTGAAAGCATCAAAGAATCCAAGAAAATGTATGGGGTATGTATGGGGTTATGAACATTTTAGCACTCTGTAATTCCCAGAGGTTGTTAGGGGAAGAAGAAATTAGGAGAGGTAACTTACCAAAACTGCTTTCGAAACTAGGATCTAGCCCTACCGGTTTTAGAGAGGGATCTCTCTGTAGGATTCAGATCTGTTGAGTTTTAAGATATTAGGCCAGTTAAATGAATTTGGGCTTGTTTGTTTTGTTTTATAAAGATGGTTGAAAGTATTGCATTAAACATCCATTGGGCTATGGGGTATGTGTTAAGGACTGACATCAGATATAGATTTTATTAGGTTTCTTCACATGGCAAGATAATGAAAATGTTGGATCTTTTAGAATTAAAATGATGGAAAGACAAAAATAGGTGAGATAGTCAATCACAATAAAGAAGAAGTTAATAATTTATTTATTACAATATCAGAAGAATAAAATTTAGATCATTAAAATCCAGAAACAGAGTATTCGAGATAAATTATGCACTTAAACTTATTTTAAACAACTAGATTAGAAAACAAAATGATAACAGAATAGGATAAAAATTAACCAAGAAGAAAACACATCACAAACATCAACACATAGGAATCCTCTGAAATCGCCTTTTTATTACTGGTAGATCTCTTCAAAACTATTACAGAGATAGCTCGTTGGGGCACAAATATCAACCCTCAATACTTCAGAGTCTGAAGTATTTATAGAAAAATTTACAACTGATCTTGTCATTAATGATCAAGATATAGTGGAGAGAAAATATAACTAACTAGATTACATATTGCAAAAAGATAGGAATGCTAAATGATCTTCGAATCCTTGATGTTGATTCTGAGTAAGTAGTTGGTGATTCGTCTTTGACTTGACTATGATTTTTCCACATGCTGACTCGGATGTACACATCACCTCTACTCGATACAAGTACACAGGTCTTCCCATCTCTTTTGACTCGAGATGGTAAATTTGAGTAACCTTCGGTATACTTCATCCATCTATGTGTACTTGGCAAAGGTGGGCTTGGTGATGAAGATGTACTTTATCTCATGTTGGATGCTCAGGTCCAACTGCAGAGTCTCCAAGAATTCTTTGCCAGTGATACTGTCTTGTATGCCTGCAAACTTAGATCCATCCTTTGCCACTGTGATGATCTTTTGTTTGTAGTCTGAGAGAGTAATCAGCGTGTCATTGATAACTAATAAACCTGGAAGACCTTTCTTGTGCAAAGAGTCAACCTTGCTGAAAAACCTATGCACTGCAATATCCATCATCTGGACTCTCTCCTCAAGTTGCAGCATCAATCCCCTCTTTGTCAAAACTTTCTTGACCTCAAGGATAGTTTTTGTCCTATCCTACATTTCCAAAGCTTCCAACTCCTCTTTTGTCTTAGAATTCAAGAACCTAATGATCTTATTTGCCTCTGTAGGCCTGTCTCTGAATTCTCCTTTTATCTTGTCAATGGCTTGTCTACTTCTTTGCACCAGTTCGTGTTGCTCAAACATAATCTGTATGAGTGGCCAAATCTCTGTCATGGATTTGAAGATGTCCATCCAAATATTTGCCCTAGCTTCTGACAGTGTCCTAGCCATGACTGTCTCTTTTTGCAGCTTTTGCAGTTCTTGTTTAGGTCTTTGTGACTTGTACATTTCAGTGTTGTAGCTAGCCTAAAAACTGGATTTCAGCTTCTGGAGATTTTCAATTTCTTCTTGCAGTCTTTTGATTTCATGTCCTTGCAGAGACATGTCTTTCATTGACTTTGTCAGATTCTCAAAGGCATTTGTGGTTGTTACTGAGGTTGTTGCTGGAATTTCCACTGTGGTGGTGGTGGTTGTTGTTGTTGTTGTTGTTGTAATGATCCATGTGAGAGGAACTGTATCCATTGGGATGATTGTCATTGGTGCAGTTTGTTCCTTCTCCTTGAATAATTTCTCCAGCTTGGCCTCCATCTCCTTGATCTACGAATTTTTCTCTATGATTAATTTTAGCATTTCCTCCTTATGGCCTTCAGTCTCAGCCATTTATTTTTCTTGTGGATATTTTGTGGTAGGGATCTTCAGTTGTTTCCTTAAGGATGTTATATCATCATTCTTCTTCTTGAGGAATTCTTCTGCTACTTTGACATTGGATGGATCATATCCAATTTTTAATACCAGTTCTTCTAGGGACTTGATCTTGTTATACTTAGCCAGAGAGGATATATTTTCTATCTTGAGATGAGACTGAATATTGTTTAAGGAGACCTACAACTTTGCAACAGTCATGGAGGTATTGGCTAGGGTGGAGAAAATCATTTCTCCAGTCTGTCTGTGCATATCCATTTGATCGGTTGGATGCACCTCTTTGACATCAAACTCAAATGTTGACCTTTTATAATCAAAAATCGCTTTGGGGTGAGGCACCTGTGCCTACAAGAATTCCATGTGCATCCTCCCTTTCTCTATGCCAAAGGCAGAGAGAATCCTATGTTGTGTTGTAGATGTATTTTCCAGAATTGAGCATAGGTACTGTTGGTCAACATTTCATTTTTCTTTTTGATCAAATCATACTTCTCCAAGATGTTGAGTCCTGCAGGTTCCTGTGAGGATTTGGTTGTCAAAGTGGTATCTATTTGTTTCCAGTATGAGGAAGTGGACATCATCTGTTGGTTTCCTGAGAAAAGTGGTGAATGTTCTCCCTCCATTACTATGGTGGACTGAGTTTCTTCTCCTCCAGACCTGTCAGGTGTATGGCTGATCTTGGGTCTTTTCTTGTAAACTTGGAAGTCTTTTGCTGAGACTTCTGTGATTGAGGGAGATACTTATTTTCTGGGTCTCTTCTCTATTGGTGCTTATGGAGTGTGTGTTTGTGAAATGATGGCAGGTGAAGGTTGTTGTTCAGTTTCTATCAGAGTGTTTTCCTCCCACTCTATTCGGTTCATGAATTTCTCAACTTCTGGTTTATGCACATGAGCATAGGGATAAATCATGTTCTTTAACCTGGTTTCTGAAATGATGCCACAGGGGTTATAATTCCAAGGAAAACTGAGACTGAACTTCATTTCCTTTAACAACTTATTGGCTTCTTCCCCTGTAGCTCGGTTGTTGCAAATAAAAGAACCTCTATGTCCCTTGATCCTCAAATGTTGCTTATTTTTGAAAGCCACAAAGTGAATATCGTCGGAGTTTATCATTTGTTAGATGTATTCCAGGGTGAATATTCTAACAGGTTAATACTTGGGAAACTTGTAAGGAGTCAACTCACATCCATAGACCATGATATTTGTATGATCTTGGTACAGGTACCAGTCACCTGTTTTAGCTAGGTCCGACAAGTGTAGAATCCTTTGAATTTATTCATTTATCCTGGGTTATGTTCTTCCACTGAGCATGCTTACCACTGGGTGGTAAAACTGGTCAATGAAGTACTTGAAATTGAACTCAGATGAGTTCTTTCTCACTAATGATGTCCATGATGTGGCAGATTGTGGGTTACCATCTTGGTCTAGCTTCTGCAGGGAGAAGGAGAACTTATCTGCTTGGAAAAAGATGAACATGTATGCCAATATCGAAGAATATCTTAACATACCCTCTGTAGAAAACTTGAAGAGTTGCTCACGGATGTTGTCGACCAGAAATTGATTGTAGTTGAACTGGGTAGTAGCCTTCTTTTCGGTGGAAAATATGGATAGAAAGCCGAGGATGGGTTCGTCTACCCACTCGTCTGAATATTATCCTAGGAGGCAACACAGGGAATAAATGATCTAGTTTCCTTTTGCATCGGGTTTTATCATTTTTCTTTTCATACCCTCTTTTATTCTTTTCTATTTTTTATTCTTTTATTTCTTTTTTCTTTTTCTTTCTTTTCTTTTTTCTTTTCTTTCTTTTTGTAAATCATTTGCAGAATGAAATATTATTTACAACACAAATGCAACCAGAGGAAAATTTTCTAGTCACGAGTTGGTCCTATGAAACATAGGGTTACAACAGTGGCTCCACCTGGGGATGGTGCTCTCCTTGTGAGGTGCCAAGAACCTGCTACCTGATGTTTTGAAAATTCTTCTCCAGTGCTTTTTCTGCAACTTGATTTGTTTTATTTTGAAAATTTGTTGGCATTGGTCAGTGGATTAGGGCCTTCTCTTCGGGATTCAACCATTTGATCAACAACACCCACATATAACATGAAAGTAAAAATGGTTTGTAAAATGAGGTGAATGGTTAAAAATATTTATTCTAGTGGAACATAATGCTTGAGCATCCTGCCATTGATAGGTTCTCTTGGCAGATTTGCTCCTTCTATGTCCTTGAGTATGAATGCATTGTTTCCTCTAAATGCCTGGATGATGTAAGGGCCTTTCCACATATTGTCAAACATCCCATGCTTTCCCTTGTCTTCATTTCTGGAATCTCATTTCAGTACTAGATCACCCAATTTGAAATCATCTTCTTTGGTTCTTCTGTCAAAAACCTTCTTGATGCTTTCTTGAATTACCTGGGTCTGGTTATATACCTCCTCTCTAGACGACTATAGTTGGATCATATGATTGATTCTCCTTTGGGTTTCATTAGGCTCTTCTTGTACTTCTTGTAACAGTTTCATAACAGGAACTCCCAAAGAAGTGGGTAAAATTGCATCAATTCCATATACCAACTGATATGGGGACATACCAATTGTTGTTTTTGTGGTTAAACTATCATCCCAAAGTGTATGAACCAACTTGTTGTGCCAAGATTTATTATTTTCTTGCAACATCTTCTTAATGATATTTACCAAACTCTTAATGGAGGACTCAGCCAGTCCATTTCCCTTAGGGTAATAGGCGGTGGAGTGTCCCAAAGTAATCCGATACTTGCTGCAAAATTCAATTATCTTTTTTTATCTGAAGGCTGTTGCATTATCCGTTATAATATTTCTAGGGAAACCAAAATGAGAGAGAATGTTATTTACCATAAGTTTAATGATTACAGCATCTATGGCCTGTCGAGAAGGTACAACTTCAATCCACTTTGTAAAGTAGTATGTAGCTGTGAGGATCCACTTATGTTGGCATGAGGAAGGCGGGTGGATCTTGCCAATAAAGTATAAACCCCATAGCTGGAACGGAGCTTCAACCGAAATAGGTTTTAGGGGCAAAGGAAAAAGTTTCCTTTTACCTTCAAAGACCTAGCACTTATGACAGAAGGTGACCTTTTTATGCACATCTGCAAACAAGGTGGGCCAGTAAAAACCAACTCTGAGGATCTTGTTAGCAGTAATCTTCCAACTCAGGTGCCCACCACAATATCCTTCATGGAAATCATGCAATGCCTTGTCAGCTTCATCATTTAATAAACAATTAATCAAATGCCTCCTGCATATTTCCAGTATAGATTTCTATCCATAATACAAAATTTCAATGCTTTAAATTTTAGGAAGGTAGCTTTAGTCTTAGTTAGACTAGGAGGAGCTTGTAAATTATGCAAGACAAAGATGTGGTCTGTGTACCAGGGAGAATTTGAGAATACCTCTTTGACATGTGGAGTCGCCTACTCTTCTTGTTCATTAACTGCAACTAAGAATTTTATGTACAAGGCATGAAAATTTGATTCATCCATTAGTTTGGCTAAACCTTGACCCTTGACCAGTTTAGTTGGTTTAATTTCTATGTCATATTCAAGGATCACTGCAATCCATTTCCCTCTCCTGCCATATGGGTTATCCTGAGTCATAATATCCTTTACTACAGTATTAGGAACATAAGCAACACTATGAGCATAAAGAATATAAACTCTAAAATATTTAATCGCTTTTACCAAGGCAAAAGCATGTTTCTCCATTATGTTATAGTTCAGTGCAGCATCTCTCAATGACTTGCTAAAAAACGCTATAGGTTGTTCATGGCCTTCACTATTTTTCTGCAAAAGGACCTCTACAATGGTGTGTTCAGATGTGAAAGAGAATAAATAGAAATCTTCAGTGTAATATGGACTGATTAATACAGGAGCCTGTGTAAGTGCATGTTTTACTTGCTCAAAGGATTGTTTAGACTTTGTGTTCCACTTTATTTTTTTATTTTTTTAAGCATATTTGTAATGTTCCTGAGGAGTTTTACCAAATTGGGTATGAATCTTCTCGGAAAAATTATTTTACCTATGAAGGATTTCAATTCCTTTATGTTTCTAGGATGCTCTAACTCCTGGATGGCCACAATTATGTTGGGGTCTATCTTGATTCCATATTTAGATATTATATGCCCTAACAGCTTGCCTTCTTCTAAACCAAAAGGGGTTTTATTTGGATTTAATGAGATCCCAAACTTTCTACACTTTTAGAACACTCATCTGAGGTGTTGTAAATGTTCCTCATCTGATTTTGAGTAGACAGTGACAATCCAAGTATATGACTATAAACCTACCCATCTCATCCACAAAGGCAATGTCCATTACTCTTTGAAAAGTAGCACCAGCATTCATCAAACCAAAGGGAATTTTCACATACATGAAGGTGCCCCAGGGTGTGGTGAATGTTGTATTTTCTTGGTCATCCAGATGGACAAGAACTTGGTTATAGCCAGAAAAACCATCTAGCAAAGAGATCTTACTAGCTCCAACAACTTTATGTAAGATTTGATCCATTTTAGGCAGAGGGTAGTTGTCTTTGAGGGAGACTTTATTGAGATTCTGGAAATCAATGCAGAGCCTGATTTCTCCATATTCCTTTCTAGTGGGAACAAGATTAGAATCCCATTTTGAAAATATTAGAGGAACTATTATTTTTGCATCATACATCTTTTTAATCTCTTTTTCTATCAAGGGCAATAACTTTGGATTGATTCTCCTAAGTTTCTGCATGAAAGGTTTATGTTCTTCTTTTATTGGGATTTTATGTTATATGATGTTGGTATCATAAGACTTCAAATCTTCATAACTTCAAGCAAAGATATATACAAATTCCTTGCAAAAATCAATATATTTTTGTTTTTTCTCTAGAGGTAAAGATTTGGATAGCTTGATCATTTTCGGTTTTTCATCTATTCCTATATTACATTCCTTGACCTCTCTCCCAGTGAGTTCTATTTTTGGCTTTTTTGCTACATCGTTGAAATCAAACAGGTCTTCTAAAGGAACTAACCCTCTAGGTAAAATGTTATTCTTCAACTGTAAAATGTCTGAGTCTTCATATTTTTCATTTATTTCATCTGAATCTACTTTATTTACGCTATCATTTTCTAAGTCTGGTTTATTTACACTATCATTTTCCAAGTCTGACTTAATTACACCG
>SNQJ01S0246592.1:0-20587 GCA_010110895.2 Picea sitchensis
TATCCAACAACTCCTGAACTTGCTTCACAACTTCTTCATTCTCTCGAGGTGTCAATCGATACGCTTCTTTGTTCAAAAAATTGACTCCTATAATCAAGTCAATATGGTGGCTAATGCTCCTAATAGGTGGTAATGAGTGAGGCAACTCATCCACTACTATGTCAACAAAATTCTCCAACAATTCTTGGATTTCTTTAGGTAAATCATCCACAAAAGTATTGGTAAGGATAATTGTTGGCTTCCTTACTATAATAAATTGCATTTCTTGATCTTTCTTGACCTCCTTCAAGAGTTCCTTCCCACTCATGAGAAGTATTCTTGTGTTGGCTTCTTTCTTTTCTTTATTCTCTTTTATTGACAGTAACATGTGGTTTCTACCATTCTTTTCCAGAGTATAGGTATTTTTTCTCCCATCATGGATAACATTCCTATCAAACTTCCATGGTCTCCCCAATAAAATATGACAAACATCCATGGGAATTACATCACACAGAATCTCATCTTTATAGCCTCCTATTTTAAATTCAACTTTGCATTGTTGACTTACCATTACTTGACGTCCTTTCCACAACCATGATACTTTGTATGAACTTGGATGTGCAGTTGTCTCTAGATTTAGCTTCCCCACCATATTTATTGATTCTAAATTATTAGTACTCCCACTCTCTATAATCATCTTGAAAACTTTGTCCTTTGTTTTACAAGCAATCCTGAACAACCTCATTCACTGAACCAGGTCATCTACTTCTTTCGCTAGCTTTAGAAGAACTTTCCTCATCATAATATTTTGTCCTCCTTCTGCTGCCTTTGCTTCCACATTCTTCTGGACTCTATAAATTTGTGCTTCTCCTCCTCCTTCTCTCTTCCTCTTGGGACATTCCCAAAACATATGTCATGTCTTTCCACAGACATAACATTTAACTCTGCCTCCTCTACTTCTTCCTCTTCCTCGAGGAAAATAATTTCTCCTACCAAACAGTCTTCTTTGGGAAATTCCTCCTCTTTCAAAAAAACCATATTATTTCTCATTATCATCCTTATCTTTTGGTGCCTTATCATAGAAAACTCCCTTACCTCTATTTAAGCCTCCTCTTCTATTCTGCTGGCTCTGGTTCCTGGCCAACATTTCTTCTTCTTTCGGTGCAATCTAATAAGCATATTCCACTGTCCTCACAGTCATCATACTGATTTCATCCTGAATTGCATACCGCAAACCATTTATATACCTAGAAACTTTTTCATCATCCTTCTCTCTTTGTCCACTCCTAATATTTAGCCTATAAAATTCTTCTGTATACTCTTTCACTTACATACCCCTCTGCCTCAGGTTCTGCAATTTTTTTAATAGATCTATCCAGTAATCTTTAGGTATGAATTTAGCCTTTAGTTTGGATACCATACTATCCCAATTATTTATCTTCTATTTTCCTTTGCTCGTCCTTTCTACCTCTAGTTCATCCCACCACAGTGTTGCATGTCCCTTTAATCTAGTGAAAACATGTCTCACCTTCCTTCCTTTATCAACCTCTTCACATTCAAAATACTTATCCATGGACCTTATCCAGTCCAATAGTTCTTCGTTATCCAAATTACCTTCATACATGGGAACGCCCATCTTTTCTCTAGCTCCCAACTTCACAATAGCTTTCAATAAGCATTCTTCACCCTCATATTCCACTGTATCTCTCTACATCTGTTCAACATCTATTTCTTTGCTTTCTACATCACTGACATCTTCAGTGACAAGTGTTATCCTTTGCATTGCTTCCATCCCTTCCAATGTTGTGCGAAGTTCTCTCACTTCTCTTCCTACAACATGGTTTTCCATAGGTTTTCCTGTGTGTATCCTCGAAAACATACCTTCAACTATTCCTAACACACTGAGTTCAACTTCAAATCTTTTTCAGTCTCTCATACCACTTGGCACAAAATCCCTCCCCTCCAAGGGTTGTGTGATCTCCTGGTCTAGGATCTTCTCAAGAGTAAATCGAAACAATCTTTGATTCCCTGCTGGAACCTCTAAGAAAACAATCCACAGGTCTCTATAAAACTTCCTCCCACGTGAACAAGTGCTAAGTGCAAGCCTTTTTCCATGTTACCATGCCTTGTGACCACACGTTTATTCGAAAAGGCATGTCACGATTTTGCATATCAGCTATATGAGTCAACCAACTCTCCATCCTTCGAGCTTCTGAGTCCCGAAATTCCGACAAGGGTCTAGCACATGCTAGCTCCTCCCTTATCCTTCATCCATATCACACTTTACTATGACCTGGGACCAATCATTCCGAGCACATCAGGATTTCATGTATCGAGAACTTTCGATGCAATTCAGATCCATTATCCCGATCCTCTGATACCCTAAATTGAGAAATATTTTGATCAAATCAATGGTCCACACTGGATCTCCAGTCAACGACTGTGATTATGTCTCGATTTTGTGTTTTGTGAATCCTCACGACTCGTACCTCCAACTTCTCGATTTACGAATAACAGAAACATTGATTTGTTGCAAATGTTCTCTTTTAATGTACAATCTTAATGATTTAGGGATTTCATGTTTCACGATTTCACAAATTTCACTTTGCTTCCTCCAAATATTTTGGTTTTGTGAAATTTCAATGATTCCTCGCGACTAACTAGTGCGCTACTTCTCTGAGATCTAACGAATTGTAATATTTTTTCGAGAACTTTCGATGCAACTAACTAGTGCTCTACTTCTCTGAGATCTAACGAATTGTAATATTGCATCGAGAAATTTTGATGAAATTCAACTCCATTCTCCCAATCCTCTGATACCCTCACGACTCGTACCTCCGACTTCTCGATTTACGAATAACAGAAACATTGATTTGTCACCACATGTTCTCTTTTAATGTATGGTCTTAATGATTTAGGGATTTCATGTTTCACGATTTCACGAATTTCACTTTGCTTCCTCCAAAAATTTTGGTTTCGTGAAATTTCGATGATTCCTCGTGACTAACTAGTGCGCTACTTCTCTGAGATCTAGCGAATTGTAATATTTCGTCGAGAACTTTCGATGCAACTAACTAGTGCACTACTTCTCTGAGATCTAACAAATTGTAATATTGCATCGAGAAATTTTGATGCAATTCAGCTCCATTCTCCCGATCCTCTGATACCCTCACGACTCGTACCTCCAACTTATCGATTTTTATTTTTTTTGTAAGTAAGAGAAGTAATTATATTAAGATCCTGCAAAATCTGAAGTAGAGTGGCAAAATACAAATCTGACTAGGCTGCAGTTACTGGACTGCCCCAGCCATGGGGAAACCAGTCCAGCCAGCCTATCTAGACCACTAATTAAACAAGTCATAAGTTAAAAGAGTATGACTACTGTTTTTCACCCAAGACCTAGAAACGCTATAGACTAAACATACTAAAAGATTAGACACCTGGCTGGTAGCTGGGCCAAGTGGCGCAAAGGTCTTCTGGCCAGGGTTCTTCTTCAATGTACGTCGGCCCATCGTCCCACTGCTCGCCACCGTCCTTATTGCGCGCAGCTCCCTTGGTGTCTTCCCCGTGCGCATCCATCTCCCGTTCTTCTTCTGTTGGACGTGACATTTCACGTTGATCTGCCTCCTGAGCCGCTGGGGATCCTTTCATCGAACTGGTTTCATCAGACTAGGAGAGCAAAGCGTCATGCAGGGATGAGATGATTCTAAGAGAGCTCACCACCTTGGCGTCCATGGCTTGGAGTCGATAGTTAATTCCGTTACCTCTTGCCTTAGCTCGAAAACTAGGTCATGCAGCGCCGACAGGCTTACCTTGAGGCGCACTCGATCAAAAGATTCAGAGAGACTTGGAGCTTCCCTCCTGGATTCACCATGAAGAGGGGGGTCACTGCCTCTGTCACCCAAAGGGTCGTGAAAGGGCATGGGGTTAGAGGAATAAGCTAAGGGGTCCAGGGAGAGCCGCAGAGTTGAAATTGGAGTGCTCGGAATGACAACCATGGAATTGAAATGCAGAACTCGCAAGGAGACAGGAGGGGACTTGGTTTGCTGGCACGGGGAGGACTCAGCGGAGGTCGAGGGCCGTCGAGGCTTCCAGGGAGTGCCTCTCCTTGGTCTTCCTCTGGGACAAGTCATTGAGAGCTCAGTGCAGCTGGCCAGGGGGACTCAAAGCAGGCGATGGCGGAAAATAACAGGGTCCACTACGTGCCAATGGCGGAGAACAGAGATGAGCCCTTGTTGTTCAGGGATGAACCCTGCAACCACCAAAACGAAATGCGCTCCAGGCATAATGAACTGGTTAAATCAAATTCGTAGCAGGGGGGAGAGGATTGTCATGTAAATGCGCCCTCGCTCCAACTTTATGAACATTTATGCTGCGGGTAGGGTGGTGGGTTGTGGCACGCGCCCATCACGTGGCGGTGTGCCACGACGCCCTGTACCTTCACCCAAAGTATGTCGTGTGGAGCTCGATGCCACCCCATCCAGGGGTAAGTCGACTAAACCTTCCTTGCGGATGCACTGTTGGAGAGTAAGGTGCTCCGGTTCCAAAGCAGAAATGCATACGAGATCTGAACCAGTCCAAGTGGTGCCTAGATTAGCGAGCTCTTCTGCAACTTGATTTTCCTGCCTTCGGACATGGGTCAGAATGATTGTCTGTGTTGGTTTCATGAGGTTGGTAAGCATTTGTAAGCCATGTGAGAGCCTCCAACTGGGCGTGATTTTGTCCAGGTTTGTTCCATTTAAAATTCTCCGCAGCATATTGATGATGATCTGTGAATCTCCCTCAACCATTAAATTATTGAATCTGTGTTGACTTACTAGTTGCAGCCCTCGAATCAATCCCCAGAGCTCTTCTGCGTTGTTGGTTGAGTGCCCCAGGTATCCTGCAGCGATTAGAAGAATGTGCCCGAGATGGTCACGAAAGACTGCTCCATATCCCGCTGCTCCTGGATTGCCTTTAGAGGCGCCATCAAAATTAAGTTTTAGGAAAGGGAAGGAGGGGGGGGACCAAGAAGAGGGGCTCAAGGTGTGGAAGGAGGGAGGAGAGATGGTTAAAGAAGGGCAAGAAGGAAGAGGATGCCATTGCTGGAGGATTAAAAGTTCAGAAGGAGTGTTGCCCCCCGTATCCTCGATCCAGTGTTGCAGAGAAATGGTTTCCAAAATGTGGTTGCGACATTGATGCCAGCAGTGCTGCCAAAGTTGCGAGAGGTTTCGAAAGACCCTTCTATTTCTCTCTTTCCAAATTTCCCAAAGGATGAATCCTGGAAGGAGTTGCCAGATTCGATTAAGGAGGGGGGAGTGGAACGCTTGATCTCTCCATTCCGCAATGGTGTCAATAACACTCTCTCTTTGTCGATCTAACTTGCGCATGATGATGGCCGCCTAGTCCCACAGTTGGGCTATGTAGGAGCAAGAGCTCAAGGGATGATGCATGGTTTCTTCTTCATTTTCACATAAGAGGCAGATGGAAGGTCCGACAAAACCTCTCTTCGAAAGGTTGTCCCAAGTAAGAATGTTGGAGTGAGGGACTAGCCATAGAAAGATAGTGATTTTTGGCCAATGTCGAAGACTCCATATTTTGCGCCAGAGTCCGTTAGTAGGAGGAGGAGGGTCTACCTGGGTTATGAGTTTGTAGGCCTCCTGCGTGATGTAGTTTCCTTTTGGGTGGCGGCCCTAATGAAGAATATCCTCTCCTTCTAGTTTGGGTATTTTCCGCTTGGACATCTCCTCATGCCAGGGTGCCATATCCACCTGTGCGTTCAGATGTATGCATTCTTTGTCCAGGTGCCATTTGCACCACCTGTCCCTAGGAGAGTTATCCTTCCAGTAGTCAGCCACTCTTGTCAGGCCTGCCAGAGTAGCTTGGGGGAATATAGCCTCCGCCCAGCTGGTTTTAGCTATAATTGGCCATTTTTTCCAGGAGTCCTGCCAGAAGAGAGTCGTTTCCCCATTCCGAATTTTCCGAAAAGCATTTCGAATGACCAATTGTTTGTTTTGCTTGGCCGTTGTCCAGATCAGGGATCCGGATCCATCCCCATCCCACCGAATTAATTTTTTTTTCAGCTACGTGTGGCGTGTATTTTTTCCTCCAGAATCTGGCCCATAGGTCCTGGGGTTTCTTGAGCCAGCACCACCATAGTTTGGCTGTGAGAACTTTGTTCATAATGAGGGGGTCACGCAGTCCCAAGCCTCCTTGATTTTTGGGCCTGCAAAATTTATCCCAACTGACCAATGCTATCTTCTTCCTAGAGTTGAAGCCTTTCCAGAGAAAGTTCCTTTGAAGATTTCTGATGGCTGAGAGAACATGTCTTGGAGCAGCCATTGCCGAGAAGGAGTATAACGGTAGGGCTTGAAGGAATCTCCAGAGGAGAACCGAGTGGCTGGGTAGATTTAGAACTCTGAGGGTCCAAGAAGAGAGTCTTTTGGTGAAAGAGGAGAGAAGATGCTCCCACGAGGAATTGCAAAGAGCATTGTCTATCAGAGGAATGCCAAGGTATTTGGACGGAAGGGAGCTTCTGCTGAAACCTAAGATTTTAGTAATGTGGAGCTGAATCGAAGGCGGCGTGTTGAAGAAGAAGATTTGGTACTTTTCCTTATTGCATTCCAGCCCCGAAGCATCTGCGAAGGCCTGGAGAATGGAAAGAAGAGCTTTAGCTTCGCAAACGGTGGGGGTGCCCATTAGGAGCGAATCATCCACAAATTGACTGTGCAAAATGGGAGGAGAAATGCCATGCAAGGGTAAGCCCATTAACAAGTTTCCTTCGATTTCAGCTCGAATAGAGCGGCCAAGGCCTTCAGCCATGATGATGAAGAGAAAGGGGGAAAGAGGGTCCCCTTGCCTGATACCTCTTGAAGGAGAGAAAGTCCGGGATGGAAAACCGTTGACCAAGATGGAGAAAAAAGTTGAGGAGGTTAAGTTCATGATCCAGGTGATCCAACTTTGGTCAAAGCCAATAGAAATGAGCATAGCCCACATATAATCCCAGCTTATCTTGTCAAATGCCTTGGAGAGATCCAGTTTGAGAAGTATACCTGGAGTTTTGGTTTTCTGTAAAGAGTGGGTCACCTCGTGGGACAGGATTACGTTGTCCATTATTTGCCGGCCTTCAACGTAGCCTGATTGCTCTGGGGAGATGATTGTCGATAAGATAGGCTTGAGTCTACTGGCTATGACCTTCGTCAAGATTTTATAGATTATGTTGCAGAGCGCTATAGGTATGAATTGTTGAGGGTGATGCGCCTGTCCCTCTTTGGGAATGAGGGCCAAAAAGGTCGAGTTCAGAGCCCGTAGGATCTGTCCAGAAGCTCGGTAGTACTCAAGAATTTCCCATACCTCGTGCCTGATCATCGACCAGAAATGATGGAAGAATTCATTGGTAAATCCATCCGGTCCTGGAGCCTTGCATTTGGGCATGTCCTGAAGCGCTTGATCCACTTCCTCAATTGAGATAGGTCATAGTAAGGCCAAGTTTTTCATATTCGTGACTAGGGATGGTACATGCTGGGTCACTTTGGCGATGGCTTCATGTCTGTCCTGTATAGGTTCTGTGAGGAGGTTTTGATAATATCCAACTAGAGCTACTTCCATATCCTCATGTGAATGAAGGGGCTCCCCAGTTGCAGAGGTGAGGCTGGTGATTCTATTAGTATGCTGCCTGTGAATGGTCGTTCTATGGAAGAATTTGGTGTTACGTTCTCCCTCCTTGAGCCATCGGATGCGTGACTTTTGTTTCCAGAGGATCTCTTCTTGTTTCTTCCTGGCTACTAATTGTTGGGTGATAGTTTTTTCCTGATCTTTTAACTCAGTTGTGAGCCCTTGAATTCTGATCTGCTTCTGAATTTCACTCATGCGATCTGCTAATTTCCTTTGAGATTCAAAGATATCGCCGAAGGTGTTCTTATTCCAGAGTTTGAGGGACTGTTTAAGGTTCTTTAATTTTTGCTGGAACCTATACATTTTGGATCCTTGAGTGATCTCGGCTTCCCTCCACCATTTCTGAATATTGGCCTGGAAATCGGGATGGTCGAGCCAAAACTGCTCAAATATGAAGGGTTTCTTTCTTGTTGCAGATGGAACATCTAGCTAGAGCTGAATAGGCCAGTGGTCCGATCCAAGGATGTCCAGGATTGAGGCCTCCATAGCTGTGCCTTCCAACATGAGAGAATCCAAGATGAGGAACCGGTCAAGCCTGCAAGTGATCTGATGTGTTCCCATTCTTCTGTTTGTCTAGGTATGAATGCCATTAATGGTTTCCAAGTCGATGAGGCAGTGGTTGTCGATGAAGCTATTGAAGTTGTTGGTTTCTTGGTCCAGTCTTCTGGAGCCACCTCTTTTCTCTTGTAGACTGCGGATGATATTAAAATCGCCTCCTATAATCCATTTATTGTGTTGATTTAAGGTGGCTAGGAATTCCAGATTCCGCAGGAAGGCATCTTTCTCCCCTATGTTGGCTGGACCATATACATTAGTTAAGTGTCATGGCTTATCGAAACCGATGAGTCTGTAGTCCGCAGTAATGGACCCTCTTGTAGCCATGAAGTTTTCTAGCAGGATTGAACTTGTATTCCAGAGGATGGCCAGTCCCCCTACTATGCCTATGGCTCCTACCGCATCAACTGCCCCCTACTTCCATCAATAGGGGAGTAATTTGTCCACATCTTCTGAGGCACATTTTGTTTCCTGCAGAAGGACTATGTTAGGTTTTTCCGCCATGATCAAATCTTGTAGCATTTTATGATTGCTACGCCCATTGAGGCCTCTTATATTCCATGAGATAATCTTCATGATGATGAGGGGGTGGGGAGGGGAGGGAAGCTATCCGAGATCAAGTGGATTTTCCCTGAGTTCACCATGAAATGACCAATTTCTTGAATAAGCTTATTGGTGGATTTCCGCCCTCTTCTCTTCTCGTCTTTCTGGGATTTACCGGTACTCTTGGATTGACTACTTTGGATTCCCAACCCTTGATTGGCTCTTGCCGTGGATCCAGCAGAGGAGTTGAGGAAGGCCTTATGCACCTTTCGTAATTGATCTCTGGGTATTGTGTATAATTTCTGCTGTCTATAAGCATGCTCCAGGTGTTCCAGATCGACCCCTGCTAAATCTAGCTCCTCTAGCTCCATTTCCACATCTTCGTCCTGTGTATCCAAAGGATTGTGCATTTCCTGATTCACGCTTGGAGGAGTGATTTCGGGTTCCTTTCTCAAAGGAGTTTTATCCTCCCCTTGTTTGGTCGTATCAGGTCCATTAGCCGGTGGAAACTCATTCGGCGATGAGTGGTTGGCAGGGTTTTCAGGTTGGTCTTGCAGAGCAATAAATCAATTGCTAGTTGAAGGATCTTTACTCACCTGATATGGTTTCCTTCGGCCTCCTGGTCTCCTTTTCCCTGTGGGTTGAGTGAATCCATCCTTGTCTTTGTTGTTGTCTGGGTTTCCTTCTTTGTGAGCATTGTTGAGGGCGCATTCTCTGAAGAGGTGGTCATGCTCGTGACACCTCCGACATCGGAATGGAATGTGCTCTTAGTCAATGGTTTGGATCCAATCCTCATCGTGATATTCCAGTATGATGGAGCCAATAAGTGGCTTAGTTATATTCAGGTCTACGCAGATTCCGGCATAGGAGGTATAACGCCTTTGCTTCGTGGCCTCGGACGATTTAACATAGATGCTGATGGTGTTGCCGATACCCGCCAGAACCTCCTCGAGCCAGAACTCCTGTGGGAGAGAATATAATCGTATCCATACAGGCACATGAGCAAATTCCTCCTTTTCAGGACTCAACTTCTCCGTCCAGAAATGCAGGAAAAGGCCTGCCGAATTTAAAAAATATGGCCCTCCATCAAAGATGCGGTTACGATCTTCAAGATTGTAGAAGATTACTGTGAAAAATCCATTGGAACCTAATTGTAGTTCGTAGTGACCCTTTGTCTTCCACCAGTATTGGATCCATCGGATCAGATCTCGTTCTGAGGGCCAAAGCCCTAAGAATTTCCCCACCAGGGCGTAATCTCTCATGAATTGTTTTTTCTCTTCTATGTGTGGTGAACTAATCACATATTTTGAGGCTTGTGGGGCTTGGGGAATACACTTACCAGGAAACCATGGAGCTATTGTCGTGGGGGGAATAAGCTCCTTTCTCAGGGTCATTTTCCATTTCTCGGTCCTTGAACACGCCTTCTTCCAAAATTTTTGAATATAGGTCTGGCGGTGGCTCAAAAGCCGATTGCTTAGAGCTCTCAGCATCCTTGCCTCCTGCTGTAGCTTGACTGTAAGAGTTGCCTGCCGGCCCTCCTACTTTGGATGATGAATACCCCGCTGGGGCCATTGCTGGACCCCTGCAATGTGAGAGATCTGCAGAAACCTAGTTCGTCGGCCAAAAAACCCTAGCGGTCTGTTCCGTTAGTGTGCTCCAACTTCTCGATTTACGAATAATAGAAACATTGATTTGTCGCCACATGTTCTCTTTTAATGTACGGTCTTAATGATTTAGGGATTTCATGTTTCACGATTTCGCAAATTTCATTTTGCTTCCTCCAAATATTTTGGTTTCGTGAAATTTCGATGATTCCTCGCAACTAACTAGTGCGCTACTTCTCTGAGATCTAACGAATTGTAATATTTCGTCGAGAACTTTCGATGTGACTAACTAGTGCGCTACTTATCTGAGATCTAACGAATTGTAATACTGCATCGAGAAATTTCGATGCAATTAAGCTCCATTCTTCCGATCCTTTGATACCCTAAATTGAGAAATATTATGATCAAATCAATGGTCCACACTGGATCTCCAGTCAACAACTGTGATTATGTATCGATTTTGTGTTTTTTGAATCCTCACGACTCATACCTCCAACTTCTCGATTTACGAATAACAGAAACATTGATTTGTCACCACATGTTCTCTTTTAATGTACGGTCTTAATGATTTAGGGATTTCATGTTTCATGATTTCGCGAATTTCACTTTGCTTCCTCCAAATATTTTGGTTTCGTGAAATTTCGATGATTCCTCGCGACTAACTAGTGCGCTACTTCTCTGAGATCTAACGAATTGTAATATTTCGTCTCTTTCTGAATGGGTCTTGACCCTCGATCTTGTCCAATATTCAAAATTCATTTTTGAAGGATTTATCCCACTCAATCCTCCGTACTTGTTCTTTCTTCGAACTTTAATTTTCTGCGCTCCACCTTTGAATGCTTCAAATCTTTAAAAATTAGAAAATTTTATAAGTGTTTCCTCTCGGCACTTAAAACCACTAATCCTCCCAAACTTATGGCAAATGAAATTTAAATATTTCCCCTTAGCCCACACTTTCACTCTATGTCTTTTTCAAAATACTTTCTGATGCCCTCCTGGCATACTCTGTGCTCAACCTCGTTAGCTTTCAAACTTTAACACAATTTTGTTTCTATACGCACTCCTTGTGCTCAATATGCACACTGTGCATACGAAATTTCCCTGCTATCTCTTCTAAGCTTTAAGTCAAAAAATACTTCTTCACACACACTCCTTGCACTCTTCATGCACTCCTTGCATAATCTTACATAAGAGAAACAATTGAACTCATTCAATTATTTATTCATTCACTATGAACATCATCCATTCACAAACACATAACAAAACAGTCAGAGAATAACAATGTCAACACTGTGTATTTGGGTCAATTTCCTCTATTCTATTCATTTCAGAAGAAAAAATAATTTTAGTCATTTATCCTTTACAACTATTACAATAAAAACTTGTCTATGGACTGAAATTTTTTTCTCTTCTTCCTCCTATATAAATACTATTACATTCTATTCAAGAAGTTACCTACTCAATTAATGCAACCTAATGACTAATCATAGATAATCTCCCACACCTATAATACATTTAAAATCGTGTAAAGGATTTAAAATGGTTCCTTCATTTCAAACGGTGGCCCAGTTTTAGACAACCAAAATTAATTAACGAGAATTTCAAAAAGTCTTCGCACCGCTTCCAAGCTAGTTAATTATCGGTTTATCTCCTTCGATGTGTTGATGTGTTGATTCCAATTCCACGTCCTCTTCCTTTTGATGTGATTGTGATGCTCTTGCATCACAAACACATTGTGTTGGTTCCCCTGTAGCTACAAACATTTTTCTTCCTCTGCGAGGACCAGAGATTGATTTTCATCAAAATCTAACTGCTAAGAGGGATGCTTCGGCTGGTAGACATAAACATCCACTCAAAAACTCACATTCGACTGAGGTTCAGAATTGGGTATGGAAGGAAAACAAGCGAGTTCATAGGATGGTGTTGGGGGTGGATGTGGGTGTTGAAGAGACCTATAGATTGTCACTGTGTGGTTTGGTAGGGAGACTATCATATTCCTATTTGTAAAATATTTCGGTCTCTGACTGGATTGTTCAAACCTGGGTGCCTATTCTTGGATATGATCCTGATATTCTCTACCTCACAAAGGGTTGGATGGGTTTCATTTGCAAAACCTCAGAGGATGCCTCTCTACTATTGAACAATTTATGGGTTTTGGGTGATAACAATCTTATGTTGAAATGGTGGAGGGTGGAATTTGACCCACAGACATATCATTTTCAACTTAGACATTTATGGGTCCTCTTTCCAGGTCTCCTTATACACCTCTAGAATGAGGGGTCTTTGAATAAAATAGGTGATTCATTGGGGTGGTTTATCACCCTCGATGATTTGAATTTGGTTAACTCAACTAGAAAAGTGGGGTGGATATTAGTCGAAGTTGATATTCATGAAGGGATCCTAAAGTTGTTGGATATCGAATGGTGAGGACTCCATACAAAACGATTTTTAGAGTACTAGGGTACTCCTTTTAGGGGCAACTGGTGTCATTTTATTGGCCACCTTCAGCGTGATTGCAGTGGCAAGGTGATATATGATAAGTTTGAATATACCCTCTTTCAGGAAGATCCCCCGTATTATATGAATGAAGTGGACTCATTTGGAAATGCACCAATTCAGTATGCATCCGAGCTAGGTCTTCATTCAGAATAAACGACTTCTCTTATGGGTAAGTTGAAGTTATTATGTCCTACACTTTTCTCATATCTAACACTTTGGGAAAGGGATGCCTTAGAAAATTCAGGCTAGTTAATTCGTTCTACTTCTCTTGCAAAGGGGATTTTTGAAGGGGGTTTAGGCTTAAATTCCCCTGCTAGGGTGTCATMGTMTYTCTTAGCTAAGGTGTGTAAGCCCTCCCAACTAKCAACTGATCACCCTTCTTTTGTAAACACTTCTATACCATCCAACATTCCYGCAAGGATCTCTYAGATTACTTTACCTYAGGTATTTATCTCCCGAGAACCAGTTTCGATACTTTCTCCTTCCCCACCTGATTTGACTCACACATTATTGGAGCTTGGATACAGAGAACCCTATGAGGATGAGTCCTCTCTCAATAAAKTTCTTGATTCCTTGATTCCCTTCATTAGGGATAACAATGCAGCTATAAAATTKCCTACCTATCTGGGGAAGGAGATCCATGCTCCTACAACACTATCGAAGGTAACTAATTCAAAGATACAACCAATGAGGGATGGGAAAGATTTTTCCTGGTCTAGGGGCCTAGGTATAGAACTCTCTCTCATTAAAAAATGAAGTAGTCATAAAAAATTGGCACAAAACACTTTACAGATTGTTGAGTCTGTTTCTTCAACCAATGACAGTGGGCCATTTAGAGCAATGAAAGCCCTGGTGAGGGCAGAGTGATTTTATTACTATCCATAAATGTAAGAGGGATAGGAGGCACTGTCAAAGTAGCCTCATTTCGCCGTCTCTTCGATCAAACCCATCCTGATATCATATTTCTACAATAAACTTTGGTAAATGCTCAGAAAGTAAGGGATTTCTTGTATCTTTTTTGCCCCTCCTGGGTTACGAGTTTCGTTAACTCTGTGTGTAATTTGGGGGGACTCTTAGTTACATGGGATTGAAATTTATATGATTTGGTACCTTCTCTCAATGTTGGTGGTATTTTTTTAACAAGTAGGAGTTTATTAAATAACCGGGAGTTATCTTTGCTAAATATTTATAGACTGTGATCGCACCGAAAACCATTATGGAAATCAGTGGAAGACAATGGTATTTTATCTATTAAAAATTTGATCATTGCGGGGGAATTTAATATCATTATTTATTTAGACGAGGCTTGGGGAGGTTCCCTTGGGATTGGAAATACAAATTATTATTACAGAGAGCTCTTTTCCTCCAAAAATTTAATCGACATCAAGCTGGCTAAATTGGCTCCTACCTAGAGAAACGGTCGCATTGGTCAGGGAGCGATTGCAAGGAGATCAGACAAGATTTTGATTTCCGAAGAATGTTTAACAGATGCTGGCCTTTACAGGTCTTGGTTAGAGTTTCCATTTATCCCAAATCACACTCCAGTATTATTACATATGGAATTACCACCTGCTTATAATATCTATCCTTACAAGTTCAATGCTCAGTGGCTCAATGATAAGGAATTTTTGGATCTAGATTTAGGATTTGGAAAAACCTCGTTTTCCTTTCTGAAGGGGGAAAAACAAAATCGTATTGTATGGAAATTACAAGAGTTGGAAAAACAAACAAAAATCTGGTATAAAGAGAATCTGACTAGAAACAAAGCTAATTTGTTATCAGTTGAATCATATATAAAGGATCTCATAAATATGGGGGTAGGAGATCCAACAAATCAAGTAGGTAAATTATCTCTCCTGCAGTTGGAATTGGAAAGAAATGGGATATTAAGAAGAGAGGAAGAACATTGGCGATTACATAACAGGGATATATGGATGACCAATGGGGATAATAATACAAAGCAATCTCACAATTTCTCTAGCCACAATAGAGTCAAGAAACATATTTGGGAAATCAAAGTTGGGAACGGTGACACTGTAACTGAACAGGGTGCCTTAAAGGAAGAAACAATCCATTATTTCAAGGATTTTTACAAGGATCCGCTCATTCCAAATATAATCAAACAATGCAAGTTAATTGAATACTTTCCTCAGAAGATAAATGATGATGAGTCTAGCTCATTGTTTTTTTTGGTTACTTTGTTGGAGTTGAAATCTATTCTCTTTCATTTTAAGAAGAAAAAGAGCCCGGGACCGGACATATGGACAACCGATTTTTTTATTTTCTTCTATGATCTAGTCGGGGAGGATCTCCTCGCTATGGTGGAGGAATAAAGAATATTAGGTTCTATTGTGGGAGGCCTAAATTCAACATTCTTGACCTTGATCCCAAAGGAAAATAATCCAACAACTTTTGACGATTTTCGACGAATATCATTGTGAAATCTGTGTTATAAGGTGATATAAAAAATTATTGCCAATCGGATAAAACCTTTTCTCTCTAGGTCAATCTCAAATGAACAACTGGGATTTTTAAAAGGCAAGCGTATACAAGATTCCATAGGCACAACACATGAGAGTCTTCATAGCATAAAAAATAAAAAATTGAAAGCCCTTGTATTAAAGTTAGATTTAAGGAAAGATTACGACTATATTGACTGGGATCATTTAAGATTGATCCTTCTAAAAATTAGATTGGGGATCCAGATGACAAATTGGATCATGTCATGTGTCACATCTTCTTATTTTTCAATATTACTTAATGGGGAGGCTACAGAATTCTTCAGAAGCGGCAGGGGAGTTCGGAAAGGATGTCCATTATCACCTCTACTTTTCATGTTAGTGATGGAAGGACTTAACTTATTATTGAAAATTATCTTCCAGGAAGGCATTATAATAGGTATAAGAGTTCCAAGAGAGATAAAAAATATTCATTTATTGTTTGTGGACAATTTCATCATTATGTCAAGGGAAATTTTAAAAGAATGGAGAGAAATCGACAAACTTATTTGCCTATTATGTAAATCCTCAGGTTTATCAATTAATAAAAAAAAGACCACTGTCCATTATGAAGGCCTCATGTATTTAGAAATGGTCCCTTTCAAATCACTCCTCCCCTATACCTTTAGTGATCTATCATTCAGGTCCAGATACCTGGGATACCTCCTAAAGATAGTGTCACATCGCATAGATGATTGGGAATGACTAGTATCCAAATTAACAAAGAAAATTGACTTATGGTGCAACAGGTTTCTTTCTCTGGGAGGTGGATACATTTTGGTCAAAACAGTGTTGGAAGGCCAAACTATCTATTTGATGTCTATGGACGCTTTTCCCTACTCATTTATTAACAAGATTAGAAAAGTGATATTCCCTTTTATATGGAATGGCCATTATGATAATCAACAATACCATTTATGTAGAAGGAGATCTTATCTAGACCAAAAAAGAACGGGGGTTGGGGATTCCGTAATCTATTTGAATTCAACACAATTTTGAATGCTAATACCCTATGGTGGGTATTAACGCAGAAAATTATTTGGCATCAGGTTATAATGGAAAAATATCTACAAAACTCAACTTTAATCAACTGGCTTAGATTTCCATCTCACAACATCAACTATGCTTGAAGGATTTGGTCCACTCTTACCTACATGATCCATGTCATCACTCATTGGCTCAGTTGGAGACCTAGAGCGGATCATCTTATTACTATTCTGAGAGACTGGATTATTGGCATTGGTGACATGTCTTTTCTCCATGAAGAGATCATATCTCTATTAAATCAAAAACATTTAACTGCCCTAGCACAAGCATCGGTGGCACATGATCCTGTTACTTTTGCTGAGGTGTCGAGGAGTGGCGAGGACTTGGAACTGACATGGAATCATGCTACAGATTAAAATAATTATACCATGGAGTTAAATAGAGTTGGGGTCACACTCCATGAAGATGCCGAAAATATGCTCCTTTGGACTGGTAGTGACTCTTCTAGAAACTTAACTGTCAAAAACTACTAATTTCTATCATATCTACTCAAGATATCTGACATGGCACGGTTGGATGGTGAACATTTGGAAATAGAATTTACAAATGAAGATTATTTTGTTTTTTTGGTTGGCTGCAGACAACACGATCTTAACCAGGGATTTATTACAAAAGAAAGGATGGGTGGGCTCGAGTATTTTCCATCTATGTAAAAACAGTGATGAACAAAACACTCACTTATTCATACAATGTACCTTTGCAAATTCAGTTTGGGATAAATGTTCACACCTTCTAAATTATAATTTATCATGGACCAACCCGACTCTTACTGATTGTATGAACTCCTGGTCAAAGAGAAAATCATTATGAAAAACATTATCGGTCATGACATGCTATTTCAGTTGGAATGAATGCAATGAAGTAATATTTGATGGAAACGCGCCCTAATCCTGGGCAGTTGTTTACAAGGTTTTAGTAGCGCTCAATAAAAACTCAACAACACATAAATTACAGAGGTTAAGACTGAGCCCGATCATTCAGATTAGTGGATATTCTTTGGATTTTTTGTATGGGGCCTCTATAACAGGTGGATCGAATTCTGGCACAGGGGATACCATAAAATGCTTATATTCTCTGTCTTATAAATCGTACTTCAATTGGGGAGATGGATCAAATACAAAAGAAGAGTTATTGGGAGCATGGGAAACTGTTAACATTGCAAAGCACTTGGAAATTCAATATATACAGATTTTGGGGGACTCCAAGGTGATAATTGACTGGGTAAATCTTAAAGGAAACCTCCAAGCCATTAATATTGAAGGATGGAAAGTTAGAATTTTCGAACTGGCTGCTTCTTTCCAAGCTATATGCTTCCAACACATCTTCAGGGAATCAAATGAGGAGTTCGATCAATTATCAAAGAAAGCACTATCGGCAACAAAAGGAAGATTATTATATTTCACTTGGGCGGAGAGACTACGGGGCAAACTCTCCATATCGATATATTTTAATACCAAGCTTAGTCACCCTTTTTTTATAGTTTGATCAGGATGTATTAGATTAGAAATGGAAAGTATTTTCTCATCATTTGATGTTAATATCCTATATATTAACAGTTCCCAGTGAGGGGGTACCTTGTTTATGGTACTACTAAGGTTTGGTTAAATTTTGTAAAGATATATGTGGAAAACTTATTTTGATAGTTTTGTGGGGCCAAGTGGACTGGAAAGCAATAGTCTCTCTTGATCAAGGATCTCTGATGATGTAAAAAAAATTGTAATCTAATATAATTTTGTGCGAATTTTCTATTGGAAAAAAAAGGTGGAACTTATATTCATATACATATAGACCCTCCAACACAATTGTACATTGACCAACTCTTCGTATACTTTCCTTTTATATGTTGTTATCTTTCCTTATTTGAAAAATGACTTAGATCTTGGGCATGTTAGAAGTTTTCTCAATGTATGGATAGTAAAGAAGGGTTGTTGTTTCTTATGCAAAAAGAGTTTTGTATAGGGTAATTATATGTGAATATTTATTTGTTAAATTTATTTTTTGTAAAAAATATATATTGTTTTTAAGAATTTTTGAAAACTGAATTTGTTAAAAAAAAATCAAGTAAAATAATTGTATATCAACTTTATAGATAAATTAATTGAAAGTAAAAAATTTAGTATTTCATTGATAGGTGCTTTCTACTTCCCAATATAAGGGATATGTATAATTCCTTCAATGTTTAATATATATTTGACTTAAAAAATATATTAATAACAAAAAAATATTTCGAGGTACACCATAAATAAATTATTTCAATATCTAGCCCCCTGGGTTAGCTCAAGTGGATGAGTATTGTGGTTATAGCGAAATCTCCTAGATGAACTATATTTAGAAATAAAAGAGAATATAGAGCAAAGTTGAATACATGACAATAACAAAAAATAGTCTTATTATAATAAATCACACTATTACAATCTTCATAATTCAGTTTAGTTTTTTATTCATATCTAAGTGTTTCCTAATTTAGGTGGTGTTTAGAGAATATCTCAGTAGAGAACAACCAAATATCGTCACTTATATATTGTGATCTTATTACATTAATGAAATAATTATTTCTAACACCCCCTCTTAATGCTTGCATTGTGGAAAACAAAAAACTTACTAAAGAAACATAATCAAACATTCTTTAAAAATAGTTCACGGATCAGGTTGATATCCATCAAGATGCCTCATAACCCTCATAACGATGTAGCACCTAAGTTGAATCCCAAGTTCCAAGATTCCAACTTCTTGAACTCCCGAATAATGAAGCTCTCGAAGTCAATTATTGGAAAACAATCCACATGCATGTGTCATAACCTCACTAGTAGATCGCAAGCCACATGCATGTATCAACAACTAATGAGGGATCATTCCTGAGATCCACAAATCCCAAACTAACTGGACAACCATCCATCCTAATCTTTTAATTCATTCATTCATATTCTAAAAATGTTTGACAGATTCCATTCCTTCATATAACTCATTACCATCATTAGAATCTGATGGACCTTCAACAATAACAATATTTTTTTCTTCTTTTAGCTTCCCTTTTAAAATATCACTATCATAGTTTTTGCAATTCAATATTGTATGACCAAATTTTCTGCAGTTGTAGCATTCAACTTCATTCTTACCCTCCTTTCTCTTTCCCATCCTTGTATTTGAAAGTAGCATAATTTCTTTATGAGAATCATCTTGTGTATCCCTTGGATGTAACCTGTTTTCCTCTTCTAAAAGTGATGTTATCATCTAATCTAATGTTTTTGAGGACATTTGACTTAAAGTAAAGACAACATTGTTAAAACTTGAAGGTAGACTATTTAATAAAAATATTTTTGCATCTTCATATGCTACCTTAGCACCATTTTTTGTTAATTCTCCTATGGGAGACTTTAAATTATTTATATGACTAGACATAGGTTTCTCATTATGCATTTTAATTCTAAACAATTAAAATTTTAAAGAAAAAAATTTGTTTACAACTTTTTCATCCAACAAGTCACTCAATTGTTCCCATATTTCTTTAGACAACTTTGCAAGATCAACATGATGTAACTGTGAGTTGGAAAGATAAATTCCTATAATGGACATAATTTTTCCATCTCCGTTATTCCACTCAACCAATTTTTTGGCATCTATAGTAAGCGTTTCTTCTGTGCCTTTCACTATACACCATAACTTTTATTCATCCACTGCATTTGTATTTTTAGCTTCCATGTATGGAAATTTAGGCCACTAAATTTTTCTAAAGTTGTGAACTATATCTATCTAAACTTCTGAAAAACTAGACATAAAATGCCTTGTAAGACTTGGCATTTGGTTTAGATGTTTGTATATTGTTGCTATTGTTCCCTAAATCAATTTGCAGAGAATTTAATTCAGACCAAATTTTGAAGAGCTGCATGACCTGTGTATCACATCAAATTGGAAATTTCATTTCACCCTATGGTGGCCACACTTCTACTCAACAATGGTTTCATCTATTTGCACTGATCTAATCTGTTGCTAATTGAACAAATGGACATCTGAAAATGAGAATTGTTTCTCTGTAGCTAATGGCTCACTCTATTTCATGATGTCCCTGACTCATATATCGATCCTAGCAAAGAGATTAGGATTCTCGCTCTGATACCAAGAAAGAAAAGAGAGTATGGAACAAAATTTATTACACATGAATACCACAATATACTCTTATATTATGAAATCACACTATTACAATATTTATAA
>SNQJ01S0246593.1:0-13117 GCA_010110895.2 Picea sitchensis
AAACTGTATTGAGTTGTCCCATTGACCCATATTCACAAAACACAAAAACATTCAATTCTTAAGTTACCAGGCATACTTAGTTTACAACCCTAAGTAGTTTCCTGGAGTGATAACAGGAACAAGAGAGGATTGAGTAGAGAAGATTAGTCGAAGATTTGTTAGAGGCAGATCAAGAAAAGGTTAGGGCAGAGACTAATGAGCCATTAGAAGGGAATGTTGAGACCGTGGAATCCCACAAAAGCATAGATCGAAAGCTGGTTGAGAACCAAAGAGCTAGAGTTTGCACAGAAAGACAATAGAAACCCTAGAATAACACCTCACATATATCTTGAGAAATACATGTTTACTGATTTTCATGAAGTCTTTTTCTATGATTTTCCGCATCTATTGCAGGAGTGGATACTAAGGTTGAAGGATAACCATGAGACGAACCGGATTTGACAGTTGGATTGGACCTTAGTACAGATTGAGCAGTTACAGCAAGTGAACAACAAATTCACCCGCACAATAGACTTTTGGCTTGACAGTATTGTGGTAGGATTCATAATAGAGTTTGCAGTTGACACAACGAAGTCATACATCACAACGGAGAAATAATTTCTACGCGGACCTCAAGGAAGGTACATTTTATCACTATATACTTCTATTAAGATATTGCTATATAAAAAAGGTGTAATGAAAATGGAATCAGACAGCTAAACTTCCTTGCATGCATGGGGGAAGGGGGGAAGCACTGACAGATAAAGGAGAAATGGAAGGAGGTAAGGATAAAGAAAAGAAGGAGAAGGAACCCTTGGACCCGATCATGATGGATGACGACCAGATCAAGTGGATCTTGGCGTCAATGGGAAACACGCATAGAGGAGTACCCTACCAATATAAGGTGAATACCAAGAAGAGAGCCATAGCTGCGAGGGAAGGCTTGGCGCGTGATGAGGAAGAGGTAGAGGATCTCTGGGCTATGGATCATATTGAGGAAATCCTACATGCAACATATGATAGGAAGACAAGAGGTCCAAGAGTGGGAGGAGAAAACAACCATCCTATCCATATTAATGTTAGTGTGGAACCCATAAACCCATGTGCAACTAATACACCAAAGAGAACACCACCATTTAGACAACCGAAGTTCAGAGGAAGTCCGACAACAGGAAGTACATATACACAAGGAGAAACAACTAGAGGAGCCAGTTCAGGTAGCAATAGTCAGGTATCTACACTGCGAGGAGGTAGTAGTTCAGCATTCAAAATGGCAGGACATGATCCCACCATTAGGTTACCAGAATTTCGGGGAGAAGCAACATAAGACCCTAAGAAGCATTTGTTCATTTGTGCAAATATCTGGGAAGCAAAACATATCACTGATGAAGATATTAAACTTTCACAACTAGCTATTACACTAAGATACTTCACACTATACTAGTACATGAGTCTAGACACAAACAGTGCCCCTGGGACGACAAGGAAATTGGCCGACATTAAGAAGTTACTGATAAATGAGTTCCATAAGCTGAGCTCAAAGGATCAATACATGAATGAGATGATCGAAATAAGATAGAAACCAGGAGAGTTTGTATGGGAGATTGATCAGAGATTCAAGCGATTGAAGGGAAAGTTAAAATATCTCATGACCGATATGCAACATCGGCACCTGTTTGTCAACTCACTATTCCCACACTTAAAATACCCTTTATGACAACAAAAATTTCAGACGCAGGCAGAGGCTCTGCAAACATCCCTGCAACTGGAAGAAAAACAATACCAGCAGACAGACCCAGCTATCGAACTACTGAAGGAGGACTTGAAGAATCTCACATTTCAGCTAAACCAGAATAAGAACAAGGACAAATGAGAAGTTGTTTGGTGTACCACGTGCAGGATGGAAGGCCACCACAAGAATGAATTTCCAACATTCACGCAGTATATGGTAGCAGGAATGCCAAACTCCTTACCAACGAGAGGACTATGGTGTGAAATTTGCAAAAAACCGGGTCACGACCCTTATCACTGCAAGATGTTGCAGAAATACCAGATAGTCCCAAAGAGTTCATATTGCACCTTTTGCAAGTCAGTGGGCCACGATGATAAATATTGTAGAACTATGGAGCTGATGCGAGAAAGGACATCATATGCATATAGAGTACATGCCGAAATGATAACTGGGCAAGAAACGCCACAGTTCATTCAAGTCCCAGCTCCATACATCATTGTGCAACAACAGTATAATACTGCACAACAACCATACAATAATGCCCAGCCATCGTACAACCCGGCACAACCTCAGTACCATACCGCGCATTATAATCAGACGCTTCAGTATAACGCATTGAGAGATGATTGAGCAGGCTACAGAGGAGGAGGATGAGCCAGAGGAGGTTTCAGACAAGGTAGAGGACTAGTCACATGTCACAATTGTCAACAACCAGTACATTATGAAAGGGAATGTCCGCTTCCACCAACGACCTGTATGTATTGTCACGCATCAAACAATGATACAGAGGAATGTCCAACATTACTAGTAAAGATTCAGGAAAAGAGGAACCAAAACAACCAGAATGTTCAGTGGATTTCAGCCGAAGCAAGGGATGAAGGACGGAACATCAACATAGTTACTCGCGGAGGAGCTAAAACAGGCACTGATGCAATTTGACAAGAACCTGCGCAGAATCAATGGGTAAAAAAGAACATTGAACCAAGGAAGTAATTCAACGCGCAGAAGGAAAAAGATATATTTAAAGAGGCCAGAAAAGAATTTCAAAAGGAGGACATAACGTTGACTTCAATTGTGCAACATATCAAGGAAGCACCAGAATATGACATGCTTCCATCATTGGATCATACCAATGAAACACAATCCATGGGACAAGTAAGTGCCATCAAAGGATTTTTGCAATCATGTGTAAAGGTATTAAGTGATCCATCATCTGTGAAAATATTGAAAAACATACTAGAAAAGTGTAGCAGCGAGACAGAAAAAAAGCTAGAACCAAAAACAATTAATCACCTACACACAAGAAGAAGAACAAGTAGGGAGTTTAGACTGAATGCTAACATCGGAGATTTCAATATGGGAGACATCATACTGGATCTAAGATCTGATTTAATGTATTACCAAAGAAAACATGGCAATGCATGGGAGAGCCAACATTAGAATACTCACCTGTTCAATTGAAACTAGCAAATCAGCATAGAGTTTTTCCAACAAGAATTTCAGAAGGAGGACATAACGTTGACTTCAAATGTGCAACATATCAAGGAAGCACCAGAATATGACATGCCTCCATCACTGGATCATACCAATGAAACACAATCCATGGGACAACTAAGTACCATCAAAGGAGTTTTTCAATCATGTGTAAAGGTATTAAGTGATCCATCATCTGTGAAAATATTGCAAAACATACTAGAAAAGTGTAGCAGCGAGACGAAAGAAAAGCTAGAACCAAAAACAGTTAATCACCTACGCACAAGAAGAAGAACAAGTAGGGAGTTTAGACTGAATGTTAACATCAGAGATTTCAATATGGGAGACACCATATTGGATCTAAGATCTGAATTTAATGTATTACCAAAGAAAACATGGCAATGCATGGGAGAGCCAACATTAGGATACTCACCTGTTCAATTGAAACTAGCAAATCAACATAGAGTTTTGTCGATAGGTAGACTGAAAGGAGTGACAGTCGACCTAGATGGAGTGTGCACTAAAGAAGATTTTGAAGTTATTGAAATAGTGGATGACACAACACCTTACGCGACATTGCTTTTTCTGGATTGGGCGTTTGACAACCAGGCCATCATCAACTTAAAGACCAGGAAAATGACATTTGAGTCAGGAGAATACAGGGTCATTGCGCCATTAGATCCATCAGAAGGGGAAAGTTTTGTAGAACCTACTTTTCTAGACTTAAAGGAAATCAGTCAGTCATACAGAACAATTGCACGCGATGAGGATTACATCAATCCAACTGCAGATGGGGTACTCAGTTGGTGAAGCATTACTTCATGTGTGATAGATTCAGACATCTGTTTAGAAAAATGGCAGTAGAGGCTACACGAAGTATCCACGAGAAGATTTGCATGAATAGACCGTGCAGTAAGATGGGTCGGCACAGAAATCAGGGAACCACCCAGTTTCCACGGAATGAACGATTTGGAAACATTCTTGACATAGTATGAAGACGCAGTGTTAGAAAATCAGAGACTGCTAGCACTTTATTTAGCATTAAAAGCCACACCAACAAGATGGTGGGGCACACACAAAGAGACAATTACACATTGGTACCAATGTAAGCGGTTATTGTGCATAAGGCTTGGAACATAACATAAAAACAACAAACAACAGAGGTATGATGGACAAGGAGCACTAGCGGAACACTTGGAGAACTGTAGAACGCTTTGGAAATTGACACCCCCAGAGGAATGGCCTCATCATTTCATACACACCCTAGAGGGCATACCATCGAATTGGTATACAGACCAGGAATTGCGCAAGGGAACTGCGACCTGGACAACATTGCAACATAATTTTTCAATCACTTTCTCATTCGAACATGAGAACCCCAACATAGATGCAACCCTTCAATAGATAAGAGGAGTAATATTCATCAAAGAACCAGAAGTAGAATTGATCATAGAATAAAAGCAACGGAACAAACAAACAATCAAGGAACTGTTTTCATGTTACCATGTACAGGAGGAAGCACCGAATGAAGATGATTCACGCGATATTCAGATCGAAAAAGCAGAAGGCGAAAGAGATATGGAAGGCCCACCTATAGAATCAAAATTCATTTCCGTGGCAATGAAAGTAAAAAACGTTAACATTGGGACAACCGAGCATCCCAAAATGGAGAGCATTGGAGGTTACTGGGATGAGAAAACGGTGGAAAGCATCACAGAGTTGTTGCACGAATACAACGACTTGTTTCCCACAACATTTATTGATATGAAGGGTATAGCCGGAGATTTAGGTGAAATGAAGATACCACTCAGACCTGAAGCGAGACCTATTAGACAACGACCCTATAGATTGAACCCAATATATAAACAAAAATTCAAAGATGAGATCGACATGATGCTCAAAGACGGTATCATAGAACCGATTGAGGAGTTAGAAATGGATAAGTCCGATGTTAGTTCAGGACAATAAACAAGGAGGGATCAAGATATGCGTCGACTTGAGGAAGTTGAACGATGCATGCCTACAGGACCCATTCCTTACACCTTTCACGGATGAAGTGTTAGAGAATGTGGGAGGACATGAATCTTACTCATTCATCGATGGATTCTTAGGCTACCATCAGATTAAGATAACACAGGAGGATAGATACAAGATCACATTTGCGACAGAATGGGGATCTTATCAGTACATAGTCATGTCGTTTGGGCTGAAGAATGCACCAACAATCTTTTCCAGAGTAGTCATTGCTGCGTTTAAGGAATTCATCCACCAGTTTCTCGAAGTATACCTAGATGATTGGATAGTCTATAGCTTGTTGAAAAACCATGTAGAAGTCTTACGCCTGATGTTAGAAAGATGAAGACAGTGTTAGATATCAATGAATATAAAGAAATGCATATTTGGAACACCATTCATGATACTATTGGGCCATATAGTATGCAAACAAGGTTTGATAGTAGATCCTGCAAAAATCGCAGTAATTGTTAACTTGCCAGCACCAAAAACAGTCCGTCAGCTAAGAGTGACGTTAGGACACACATGATACTACATGAAATTTATCAAAGGATATGTGCAGATTACTGCACCAATGGAAAATTTGTTAAGAAAGGATATGAAGTTGCATTGGAAGGATGAGTGTCAACACGGTTTGGATATCTTGAAGGAAAAGATGGTTACCGCACCGATATTAGTATGTCTAGAATGGGAGAAGACATTCCACGTCCATGTAGATGCATCAACGATAACACTTGGAGCTATCTTGGCGCAGCCAGGAGCGAGAGACTTGGATCACCCGATAGCATTTGCGAGCATAAAATTATTAGACTCAGAACAAAACTATAACATGACCGAAAGAGAAGGCCTAGCTATGGTCTACGCACTGCAGAAGTTCATACATTACTTATTGGGGAACCACTTTAAGATGTTCACAGATCACTCAACTCTGAAATACCTAGTCAACAAGCCAGTGTTGGGGGGGAGAATATGTCGATGGTTACTACTATTTCAAGAATTTGACTTTGAAGTAATAGTCAAGCCAAGAAAATTGAATGCAGGACCTGACCACCTATCAAGGGTCACCAATGGAGAAGAACCTATGAGCTTAGAAGAAAAATTTTCGGATGCACAGTTATTTTCAGTTCAGATCGCTGATGAATACTTCACAAACATCATTCAGTATTTGAGTATAGGTACTATGTCGCAAGAATATAGATCTGCACAGAAGAAAAACTTGGTAGTCCACGCGATAGACTATCAACTAATTGTAGGACACCTATACAAAATGGGCACAGATAGCATCCCGTGAAGATACGTGTTAGAGCATGAAAGACCACGCATTTTAGCAGAAACCCATGAAGGAATAACAAGAGGTCATTATGCAGGTAAAGCTACTGCACAGAAGGTATTGTGCGTAGGAATATGGTGGCCAACGATTCACAGATACTCAAAGGAATATTGTCAAGCATGCGATGTTTGTCAAAGGGTAGGCAAACCCAACAGAAGAGACGCGATGTCGTTACGACCACAAGTAACATTACATACATTAGGCAAGTGGGAAATAGAATTTGTGGGACCAATCAACCCACCAGCCAAAAGAAAAGGAGAAAGGTACATTATCACCACGATGAAATACATAACAAGATGGGTGGAAGCCGCACTAGTAAAGGATTGCAGCGCAAAAACAACAACACACTTTTTGTTTGAACAAGTCATCACTCGATTTGGGTGCCCAAGAGTTTTGATGAGCGACCAAGGCACACACTTCATAAAAAACACCATCAACGCTATGACTGAAGAGTTTGAAGTCCATCACCAGAAGAGCACACCGTATCATCCACAGGCAAATGACACAGTGGAAGCCTTCAACAAAATCATGGAGAACGCGCTAACAAAGATCTGTAACGTAAATAGGGACGACTGAGACCTCAAAGTACCCGCAGTATTATGGGCATACTGGACTACATACAAAAAGTTGACGGGGCACACACCATTTAAACTGGTTTATGGCCAAGAAGCAGTGGTGCCATTAGAATTTTTAGTACTAAGTTTGCGCGTAGCAGCGATCACACAAATGATAGAACGAGGCGCAGTATAGGAGAGATTGAATCAGTTACTGACCATGGCGGAAGATCGAATCTTGGTAGGATTCCACTAACAAGTTTAGAAAGTAAGTGACAAAGCTTGGCATGATAGAGACATCAAGAAGAAAACGTTCAAGGAAGGAGATCTAGTGCTGATGTACGACAACAAATCGCTACAACACCCAAGAAAGCTCAGAATGCATTGGTTAGGACCATACAAAGTAAAATCTATCACAGATGGAGGAGTTGTATAGTTAAGAGATTTATTAGGTGCATAACTCAAAGGAATGATCAATGGGAGCTGACTGAAGCTGTACAAGGACAATCGACCACCCATTGCGTAGTAATATATATATATATATATATATATATATATATATATATATATATTATAGTGAAAAAGAACCAAAAGGGAAAGAACCAAAGAGGGCGCAGTGCGCCAGAGGTAGAAAGGCCACACAAAGTTGGAAACACAAACTCAACGAGGAGAAAGACAACGATCACATCCAAAGGGAAACAAGCGGGAAAAGAAACAACATAGCTGCAGGAGATGGAGCAGCAGGTCAACACAGCAGTGGACTTGTTTGATAAAGCAACATAACTATGGACTAAGTTAGAGGAGGATCAACAGATCCAAAAGTGGGATAAGGAAGAAGAAAGGGTTAATGCAGTGATCCAAGAACTCAAAAAGAGGCAGAAGACAATGCCAATTACTGAACGCGTCAAGGGAACACAGGAAATGAAGAAATTGCAGGCAGAGCTAACTATCGCACAAACACAGAAACAAGGGCGGAAGGCTTAAATGGAATCGTTGCAAGAGTGAGTAGCAGAAGTCCTGGCACAAGAAGAAGAAGTCAAGACACAGATAGCACAAACCCATGAAGAATGCATGGAATTGGTTAGTGATGAAGTAACAACTCAAGTAGTGGATACACTCAAGAAGAATACTGCGTAGGCGCAGGCACATGCAACAGAGCTCAGGAAAAAGTTCTAGACGATCACCAAGGAGGTCGAAGACACACACAAAGCTTAGGTGGCTCGAGACGAGACACATGTCAGTGTTGGGTCCTGTTGGCAGTAGGCTGAAGTGGAAAGAAGGAAGATCGTGGGGAAAGAAAGCGTGCATAGAGTGAAGCAACAGCTGGAAGGAAACACAACACACATGCATGCAAGAAAGCATGCATAAGGAAAGCAACAACTGGAAGGAAGAACAACACGTGCACATGAGAGGAATACCTAATGTGAGTAGGGTTAGGGTTTTGGTAATATATTGTAATGGCTGAAGAGCCAAAGAGGTATAAAATACTGATACCGAGGTATTATAAAAAGGAGACGTATTTTGTAGTTGTTCTGATTTAGTTAGTATTCAGGTTTTTGGATTGTTTGGCATATAATCAGTTCTTGAGTATTGTAGCTACGCATGAGCGGATGTGATATGTAACATTTTGCTGTATGAACTATATTGTAAGATGTTGAGCTAGGGGAGAGGAGAGAAGGTAGATCTTGAGGATTAGATCACAGGCTGAGGACCCTGGTGGGATCTAGTTTGCCTCATATAGATCTTACCCATCTGAGAAGAAGTGTAAGCGCACGACGCTGTAGATGCAGAACTATCATAATAAAAGAGCAAAGAGACAAATCTTTGTGGACGTAGCTTATGAGGGGGTGAACCATGGTAATATTTGTGTAATGTGATGAATGCATGGATATCTTTATCCTCTTTCCAGTATTTATTTGTTGTGCTTAATGAATGAATGAGTTATTATATTGCCTATGAAATATGGTTGCGCTATTAAGAGAATAAGTTGCTAGAGTTACTGCATAGTCGTGAATAATAATATGTTTCATTTACTAGTTCTAATAATGGTTCAATGGTCGAGCTCTCATACCTCATACTCAATCCTAGGCTGTAAACACCTGAGTCTTGCAGCCATCCATTAAAGCTATCTCGGGTGAGACTGTGCAACACATTCTGTGTGTTATGTTCCCTTTTGGTTTACCAGGAGGGCCGATAGTTTTAGAGGCTTTGTTGGAACCCTAAAGACATGAACCCTAGGTCAATAACTCAAATAGTATAGAAGAAGAGTTAACCAACAATCGGTTTTTGAGTTTGCATGATTACCAGAGAAAAGTTGAATCGTGGAGAAGGAAATCTTGTAGAAGGGGATCCAAAGATTGGATCGAGAAAGAGGACTTCTCAAAGTGAGGAGATGGCATCAGAAGAAAGCATGTCTCAGAACAAGATCGAGTTGCAAAAAAATTTATTCGCCATATCTGAGATGGTAAAGGTATTATATGAGGATTACTTGGAATGGAAGAGGCCTTTCCAAGGGGAATATTCTAAACAAGACAAAAGTGAAGAAGGAGAGGATCCTACTAAACCTCCTTCTTCTCCATCAACTTCTTCTTCTTCAAGTACAAGTTCAAAATCCACCGCAAGAAAACATTCCCATAAACATAAACATGATATGACTTTACTTAGGCTTGATGTGAAATTTGAATTACCCATATATGATGGTGAAGTTAATGCTGAGAGGCTTGATAATTGGGTTAGACAGATGGAAGTTTATTGTAGTATGCAACAAATCAAGGATGAGGCAACTCAGATCAAATTGACATCGCTTCGTCTTGCAGGCACAACACTCATCGAGTGGTAGAGTAAGTTGCAAAATGGAACACAACAAGTGGGTAATGTATTTCCATCATGGCAAGATTTTGTTTTTTCACTTAGAATTTTTTTTTATCCTTTGGGTTATAAAGAGAAGGCTTTAATTGAATGGCAAGGTCTTAAACTAAGAAAGGGACAAACAATGCAAGAATCAACAGATGGATTTTATAAGATGGCATTAATGTTAAACATTTCATTACATACCCAAGAAACTCTTATGAAGTATATAGGAGGTTTTCGTAACATTGTATTTATGTTTGGACCTACTAATCTTGATGAGGTTTCTGTTCAAGCAATATACATTGAAGCAGGGAAAACATGAGTTGGTGTATCAAGGGAATCGTCTTCAAGGAAAGAGGACAAAAGGAAGGAGAATGGCAAGAAAGCAAACTCAACGACAAGAAGGGAAGATAAGCTCTCTTGCAAACATTGCAAGAAACAAGGGCATGATGATGACCATTGTTGGAAATTGCATCCGGAGAAGAGATCAAAATGGTTCAAAGAGAGGAAAGGGAGGCAAACAGTTGTAGCAACAACACGACCAACAGACTCGGGATATGATTCCGATGATGAGACTAAGATCACAACAGTTGGTTTGACAGGTAAAATTGGTGATGGATATGATTCTAGATGCAAATTGTTTCACATAAGGGTGATAATGAAACACACTTATAAGATCGATACATTGATAGATAATGGATCTCAATCTAACTTGATTTTAGAAATAGTGGTTAAACAATTGGGATTAAACATTAAGATGCATCATAAACCTTACTCACTTAAACGAATAAGCAACAATCATAAATTGCACATAACAAAACAATGCACTTTAAAGTTTGCAATTTCGTCAAAGTTTGTGGATGAGGTAACGTGTGATGTGGTGTCACTCAATAAATGTGGAATGGTCTTAGGTAATCCTTATTTGTATGATCGCAAAGCAATCTTTTACAGGGAACATAATTAATATCACTTAATCAAAGAAGACAATGAATATGGTGTACATGCTCATCACTTAAAAGCAAATCAATCTCTTCAAACAATGGAACAATTAAGGAAGGAAACTTATGCAAGCAACACACCTATAATTGTGTCAAATCAAACAATTGATCTTAAGCATGAACATGCGATGGTTGTAGAATGGAAGTTCAATCATACTTTGCTTCAAGATAAACTAATGTCGTGCAAGTACTACAAACATATTAGCTCATTTGCAGTCATATTTCTGATGTTATCGCTGCTAATGTTTTCAACATGGATGGTAGTGGCTTCAATAAGATGTGAAAGAGTACAAGTGGCTAACAATATGTTGTCAATTGTCATGGTTGTTTTGCAATTGATCTTGATGATATAGGTGCACATGACATAGTTTAAAGACAAAGAACAACTGGGGTAGCCTACATCACACTTGATGATTGGTTAATATCCTTAGGATGACCAAAAGGTCTTAGTGGGGAGGCATAATCCAAAATGGATCCAGGAAGGCCTAAATGCTCAATAAAACAACATGATCACGAAGTGCTCGTCGCAAGATTTTCGACAGTGTAAATAGATAGAAAAACAGATTCTGTATGCAAAAGTTATCACAATCTGAAGTTTGGGTCAAACATGTAAAAAGTCAACAGTGAAAGGGTGACGTGGCAATGGCAGAAGATGACATGTGGCAGGTGGACAGACAGACACGTGGCAGGGGCTGGTGACTGGACTGATATGTTGGCAGGTGATTGTGCTGGTGACCTAGTTGTACGGTCCAATCAGATAGTGCCACATGGCCTAATCCAATGGTGCCACGTGGCACCCTGGATTAGGCCAATAAGGACCGAGTAACCGAACAGATCAAAAAATAGAGTCTGTATGCAAAAGTTATCACAATCTGAAGTTTGAGTCAAACAGGTAAAAAGTCAATAGTCAAAGGGTGACGTGGCAGTGGCAGAAAATGACATGTGGCAGGTGGACAAGAAGACACGTGGCAGGAGTTGGTGACTGAATTGATGTGTTGGCAGGTGACTATGTTGGTGATCTGGCTGTACGATCCAATCAGACAGTGCCACGTGGCCCAATCCAATGGTGCCATGTGGTACTCTGGTTTAGGCCAATAAGGACCGAGTAACCGAGTTCAAAAGTTAGTCTATATGTCCACCTATAGTTTCAAAACTGAGACCTCTTCAAACGCCAACAACCTCAACCAAATACACTAACCACTATGGGATAGTGTGACTTGTTCAATGACTATCAGATATTTTTATTTATTGTTGGTTATAATATGGTTATACAACCATATTAAATGTTGCACCATATTAAAAGTTATTTGCCAGGAGATGCCATTTCCAAAGTTTCATACGATATGGTAATATGGTTATTCAACCATATGATATGCGCCTTTCAAAAGTGATGCCACGTTATACCATATATCATATGGTATTAAAAACCATATCTTTTAAACCATTAAAAGTGGATCGAAATATGGAAATGGTGGACATATGGTTATAAAGCATATTAAAAAAAACACACGAATTTCATGTTATATGCCACGATTTATATGCCAAGTGGGAAAAAAGTTTGTATATGGTTTATTTTAACCATATGTCGAATCCCTACGCCATATATTATGGTATCAAGCGCAGATTTCCAGCACAAGAAAGGTGGGAGGTTGGGATTCGACCCCCCAACCTCATTCTTTTGAAGCAAAAGGTCAAGGTCTAGCAATTCGACCACATGCTTAAAGCCATATATTTTATGAAGAAACAATTTATTTATGCAGAGAAAACTAGAGAATTAGCAAAACTTTGAAGGCCATTTCCCGAGGCAATAGTCAGCTTTTTTCAATGCCATCAATTGCAATGATTTTTAAGGTCAAGAAGAACACAACTGAACCAGTCAGAGATCCTTTTGATGTACTTTGAGAGCATTGAAGAATTAATAAAGAGGCCTTCCCATTGAGACAAAACTCGGAGATGTAGGCAACTTTGCTACAAAACTCGGAGATGTAGGCAACTTTGCTGAACTCTGTTAACAATCTTGGCGTTATGGTTTGTTGTTATTAGTGTTTATTTTATTATCTGCATTATTTATGATGGATGCAACATTCTTTCATTAAAATCTTCTTCTTCTCTTAATTCTTAAATGGTAAATCAACTCATGCTTAAAACTTAATCAAGTCTTTAAAAGATCAATTTCGGATCACAGATA
>SNQJ01S0246594.1:0-13117 GCA_010110895.2 Picea sitchensis
CCCAATCAGAACCCATCAACTCGATATTCAAGCGATTATTGTATTCCATACCATACTCGATAGCTCATTGTAGGTATTGAATGAATCTCTTGGCATCTTTCCAATGGATCTCATGTGGATTACCCATGAATTGACTAAGCATTCTGACATAGACTTAGTATGCAATATGAGGTCTTGTTTTGCGCTATTAAACTAGGAGGAAAGAAGGTATGCGGGGATGTATGTATATAAACATATCAAAAGATTCAATATGAATGACTACTCCATTAGAACATAATCCTACGCTTTACACTGATAAGGAAATCGATAAATTACCTAACCACAATAAGACCAGATATTGCATACTCCATTAGAACAAAATGCTACGCTTTAGACCACTAAAGAGAAAGATGGTGATTTTTCAAGATTTGGGCATTTATGTAGTTTCCCAAAATGTGTTTTGAAGTGTAGATGTTTATTCATCCCTACTATTCTATGTTGGAGGAGTAGTGAAGAGATGGTGCGTTAAAAACTCAACTAATGTAGATAGAAAAGAAAGAGGTGGTGGGATTGGGCCATCATCAGACCCTAATTATATAAATGTATTTGGAACATAAGAGAAGTGAATTATATGATCCATGTAAATCAAGACACATAAATTCGTAATTATCATATGATAAAGAGTTGGAACATAAGGGGAGAGAGCTTCTTGTTGTGCATTGAGGCCCTTGTAGGGAGATGTGGTGATGGAAGTGCAATCATGCATCCAATGCATGCGACTACACCATAATGGACATATAGTGTGCTCTAAGTGTATTGTTAGCAATGTGAATCAAAATATCTAGTTGAGGATCCATGATAACCTACATGGAAACCCAATCATATACAATGTAATTGAGGGTGTGGGGTTGTATGCATTAAGATTTAATGTTTGTGGAGGGATGACATGCCAAATTGTGCGTTGGTGCTATATAATATTTTGTGGAGGGATGACATGCCAAACTGAGAGCTGCTACTATACACGATGATTTGTTATGTATATGACCCATGGCGTCGTGGCATGCTCTAGAAAAAAAGTGGTAAGCATAGTGAAATAAATGAAAGGGGTGTCCCATGTTGTGATTGTGATATGTCTATATAATGTTCCCAAGGTTGAGTTTTTTCCCCTATATAATGTTCCCAAGAATGTGTGTTTTTCCTAGACAAGGTTGGCCTATGAGAAGACCACCGATGATAGTAGTTTCATAATAATGGTGCATTGTATTTGATATAGAATAAGTTGTTGGCTTATAGATATTGATACGAGTTAGATATGCCATTATCAGTCATGCCTCATCATGACATTGGACATCCTTAATATCTATATCATGCACTTGGTTGAGAGGTTTGAAGAAAGCATCGATGGTGGTGAGAATCAAAGTGCATGCATGTGGGAGAGGATTTGTGTCGGTTGTACTACCCAAGGTGAGTTGTTCTACTGAGTGGCGTGTCTTTGTGTTGGATCAGGATACCTATTTTTTGGATAATTGGCTATGTATGTTTCCTCGGTGTTTGATGAGAGTAGGAGTGTGAGGGAACGAAGTGGAAAGATGCAGAGAAGGGCTTGAAGAGAAGGCAACGTATTTACTTTATCGGGATGTAGTAAAGTGTTTTGGTTAACGCATGGATAACACCCCAACCACCTAGAGGGACGGGCCTCATTCCAATATGTTCAGCCAATAAGGCTAAATGTTGACAACGACCTTCACCTACCGTGTTCCCAACTGAATCTTGTGCCTCATTCAAATCTGTTCAACCAATAAGGCTAGCCATTGACAACGATCTTCAACTACCGTGTTCCCAACTAAATCTTGGCTTGCATTACATAATTCATAGCATCGTGCAAAGAATTGAAAGGATCTATCATCCATTCATATCATCATGCAAAGAACCGAAAGGCTCTATCATCCATTCATAGCAGCGACAATTATCCATTCGTTACATTGTGCAAAGAACCATAACTGTGCCAATCAAAATGGAAACAAAATTAGGATGTGACTCTGGATCTTCCATTCTCTATTATGCCAGCGTGTGAAAACATGAACTGGGCAAAGCAAGTATCGGCTTCATTATCTGTTTGGAAAACGATGGTACTATTTTGGAAAATTTAGTGCATATCTGAATGACAATTTCAAAGTAACTAGCACTTTGGCCAATTAAAAATCGCTCATATGTGGACTACGACATGCCATTTCTCTTATCATTAAGCACTTGACTGCTGTGGACATTTCCAGAACATAGGAAAGCAGGTAGGTGCCCTTTGCTCTCTTGAATTTAGAATTAATATTTTCATTAATGCCATTTATTCATTGTATGTTGTGTGTTTGTGTAGGTCATGGGTACTAAAACAATTCAAAAACCGTGGGAGAAAATATTATGTCGGAGAGTTCAGGAACTGGCATCCAATTTTAACACATTTAAATTTGACAATATCCATCATCAATATAATACTGGAGCAATTTCCTTGGCCCAGGAAGGGTTCGGTCGTACTTTTGTAGACCAGACTCATAGTTTACGATAGGAGATTTTTGAGATCTGCAAACTTCCAGAACCTGCTAAAGATTATGTTATGGACCATAGGTTGGATGGCTACCACACACTCAAATTTATTTTGGACAAAATTCAAAGTTGGTTCCCTCAAGCCCATAAAGAGATTCTACGCATGTGTGTTAAAATGAGTAAGGAGATGGGGCAGAGGTACAAGCTAAGGAACAATAGGTTTGTGGCCTCCCTCTTAGTGATCTACTAGGTTTCTCAGAAGCTAGGGTTGCTTTCCGCGATGATGCATGTCTAAATTCTTTATTTGTGTTCATTCATCACAGGGCAGAATTATGACAGACTTTACTAAAACTGTGTACCATTCTTTTACATTAATAAAGAGGATTCATTCATGTATATGTGTTGTTAAAAAATACCATGTTCTTTTAAAAATGGTTTAGCTGCAGATTTCATTAAAAATGGTTTAGTTGCAGAGTTAATTAAGAGGGAAAATAGACAAATGGTAAAAAATACCATTCATTCATGTATATGTGCGCTTAAAAATAGTTTAGTTGTAGTGTTAAGAGGGAAAACACACAAATGGTTATTATGTGCAAATTTGAATTTTCGAATTCATGTATATGCATTCATGTATATGTGCTGTTAAAAATAGTTTAGCTTTAAAGACAAATGGTTATTATGTGCAAATATTGGAATCTTCGAATAACTGGATTACTCTATTGAGACGTATTTGTGAATAGAGAATGACAATTTTCATGATAAAGTTTATCTTCAGTTCACTGTATTTCCCAGCTATATATATATACAATATACTCTTCTTTGTTGTCCAAATAGAGCTTCCATGTATCTTTATCAAACAATTATAATAACCCAAAATTTATTACTATTTATATTCACTTGTTAGGTTTTTAACATTGTGACAAAGAATTCTCCAATTTGGGATTTTGAATGTTATTATATTAAGTTTATTGTTATGATTATTGAATGATATATGATTTTTGAATGTTATTATATTAAGTTTATTGTTATGATGCACATATCTATGGTTTACCACACCATTGTTATAAAGCATGTATCTTTTTTGAATGATAAAGCATTATTATATTAAGTTTATTGTTATGATTTTGATTTTATTTTTATTTTTATGAGGTCCTTGTTATTATAATAATGAGTGTTTGCTCTATATATTGAAATAAAAGTACCAGGACAGGTAGTTCCTGACGGTGGTAAGGTGTCCTGGTACTTTTCTTTCAATATGCCCCACTTATCGACAACGTCTTTGACGGTGGTAGTTCCATTCTTTGCACTGCCCAGATTGAGATCCAAATAATTGACATAAGCAACCCTGTGCGAAGAAGAGACATGAGAAGCCATGTAGTCGTAAAGTTCTTGCATCCACTTAATGTAGGGGTGTTCTTCCTCATGGTTGTTCCATAACATGTTGTACAGTATGTCGAAGATGTTTCCTACTCTATAAGGGAAGGGTCGCGCAGAGGAATCGATATCGTCCATTTTCCCTCCCAGAGGAGAGAAAAGTGCATAGGCTCTTCTTGGCTGTTTCTCCAACCTATCAAACAGTCCATCCAGGGCTTCTGTGGAGAGCCGGGTTCTTGATATGCGATTTTATTTTGAAGTTGGTCTTGTGGGAATTGTATCTTTCGGGCAGTTATGTCACGCTCTTAATTGACTCTCCGAAGAAGGTCGTAGACTTGATCCAGGTCATTTTGTTGCACTCTTACTCCGCCAAGTCCATCTCCCAAAAGACTTCATTTATTTTTTTCAAGAGCTGGTCCTTACCTCCCAAATACATGCCTTGGAACGATGCAATGACATCCGTTTTCTTCTCTCCTCCCGCTTTATTCATGCCAAATGACTGCACTCACATGAACATATCCTTGTCCATGGTATGCCCGACAGATTGCCATTTCTGGACGGCCTTCGTCACCACTTCTCTCCCGGTTCTTGTGACATTAAAGGCTGTAAGACTGGATGGGACAGTCACCAGTTGAATTTTCCAGGTAATCACAACGCCCCATTTTCCACCTCTAAGTGCCCAAAACACATCATCCCCCATCGTATGCTTGTTTTTAATCCTACCGGAGGCATTAACGAGCAAGGCGTCGATCACATTATCTGTTGCAAGGCCATATTTCCTAATTGATTAATGGATGCAGTCAAACTAGTATTTTCAGGCTAGATGGAAATGGGTTCGTTCATTAATTCTTGACCAATTTATAGACACATTTCAATTGCAATTGCCATAAGTTGAATGCCCAATTGCGATCATGTCACTAGTAGCATTAACTATAATTCTATCAACGTTTAATCCAATTTTATCATGTGACTGACAAGGTAAATATATGATTCCCAATTGTTTGGTGTCACTCTACACTCTATCACTCATTTGTCAACCCAGGTCTTATTGTGCTTACGAGGCACTCTTGTACAATTTGCACAGAAAGGAGAACTAGCCTACTATAATTATTACAAAAGTAACAAGTCACAAAACTCTGATCCTTTCAGTCTTCTGGTGGTATCTTTGAAAACTAAGCTCTTCTGAAAATGTCATAAACTCAATCTTTGAATGTTCACTCGACTGAAAGTCACAAGAACTGTGATTCTGTAGCAACTATGCGTATGTGTAAGAGGAAATGCTAAAGTCTATAAAAACTCAAAAATTACGATGCTGTAATCACAAGGGTAAAGTGTTTAATGATCCCTATTCTCAGCTCTGCGATGATGCCAAAGTTTATTGCGATGGTAGGTTCTTTCACCTAGGCTCTGTTATACATACCCAGTTTCATCTACACATACCTAGCGTTTAATCATAAGGTGTCAGGATAACGATAAGTCTGATTTTAGATGTTGATTGAAATCTATTCACCTTAACAATCTTTAACTGTCATTATTCAACAAATATACAGGGCCATTATGATGCACATAAACATTACTCAACACATTCTAAAATAAATCTTAAAAGCTAACAATTTGATCAACATATATCTATTTAATTATCATGCATGAATTATCTAACAACAAAGGATATAAATGCAAAATAAATAATACAGGTTATACCTATGAGTGGGCCCTTGCTCAAGGTACTCCCGTATTCACACTTCAATACTTATTCACAGTGAAATGATCACACATACACAACAGAATATATATATATATCAGAAATTCAGAACTCAAGACAGTATTCACGTAGCTCACTGTATGATATGTATCAAGCTAATACACTAAAAAAAGAACTGTCTGTGCTCAACCGATCATACAAATATATATATAAAATACTTGGCTAAATATAGCTCTACACAGAGCGCCAATCCTAGATTCTAGGATACTGTTTGAAACAAATTGATGCTTAATGCCCCCACGTATCCCCTGGCTGTTTAAGTCTTAGATGCGTTGGGTAAACTTGTTATGCACATTCCTTTTTTGGATTTATCATGTGTGCTGAAGTGAAGATAACAAAATGACGAGGTAAAAATATGATTCCCAATTGTTTGGTGTCACTCTACACTCTATCACTCATTTGTCAACCCATGGCTTATTGTGCTTACGAGGCACTCTTGTACAATCTACACAGAAAGGAGAACTAGCCTACTGTAATTATTACAAAAGCAACAAATCACAAAACTCTGATCCTTTCAGTCTTCTGGTGGTATCTCTGAAAACTAATCTCTTCTGAAAATATCATAAACTCAATCTTTGAATGTTCACTTGACTGAAATTCACGAGAACTGTGATTCTGTAGCAACTGTGCGTATGTGTAAGAGGAAATGCTAAAGTCTATAAAAACTCAGAAATTACGATGCTGTAATCACAAGGGTAAAGTGTTTAATGATCCCTGTTCTCAGCTCTGTGATGATGCCAAAGTTTATTGCGATGGTAGGTTCTTTCACCTAGGCTTTGTTATACATACCCAGTTTCATCTACACATACCTAGCATTTAATCATAAGGTGTTAGGATAACGATAAGTCTGATTTTAGATGTTGATTGAAATCTATTCACCTTAACAATCTTTAACTGTCATTATTCAACAAATATCCAGGGCCATTATGATGCACATAAACATTACTCATCAAATTCTAAAATAAATCTTAAAGCTAACAATCTGATTAGCATATATCTATTTAATTATCATGCATGAACTATCTAACAACAAAGGATATAACAACAAAATAAATAATACAGGTTATACCTATGAGTGGGCCCTTGCTCAAGGTACTCCCGTATTCACACTTCAATACTTATTCACAGGGAAATGATCACACATACACAACAAAATATATATATATGTATGTATATCATAAATTCAGAACTCAAGACAATATTCATGTAGCTCACTGTATGATATGTCTCAAGCTAATACACTAAAAAAAGAACTGTCTGTGCTCAACCGAGCATACAAATATATATATATATATATAAAACACTTGGCTAAAGATAGCTCTACACAGAGCACTAATCCTAGATTCTAGGATACTGTTTGAAACAAATTGATGCTTAATGCCCCCACGTATCCCGTGGCAGTTTAAGTCTTAGATGCGTTGGGTAAACTTGTTACGCACATTCCTGTTTTGGATTTATCATGTGTGCTGAAGTGAAGATACTAAGCATCTTCTTTAATGCTCACGGGTATGCAACCTCCACGCTGGAAAATATCAGTCCTGCCACTCATTCACATGTAAGATGTCCACTCAAGGCATGTCATAATGCGTAAGTGCTGATGTGTGTATAGAAGTGGTTGTGTGCTGGAAATATCTTCTTAAAATATCCTCATTATATATCTCAAAATTGACTTGCATTGATACGCATCTTCTAATGAACCCGGGACCTTGCATTATGTAGCTAGGACCTGGGGCCTTGCATTCTGTAGCCATAGTTAATATCATTGAAATCCACAAATATTTAATAAGTCAAATATTTTCTAAAGTTCACTCTAATTCTAGTTTATAAACAAAAATCAAGAAGATTATGTGGCAATAATAGTACCTGTGATAAAGATGGAACTTTGTAAAGATAAGTATGTGGAAAGCATAAAAAGAGGGAAAAACGTATGTGTATCTAGAGGAAATAGGGAACAAAATGATGCCAAAATGGGGGTTCATCATCTCCCCCTTGCTGATCTGGTTGCATGTCCCCATGCAACTTATTTCTCCTCTGCTATACAGGCATGAACTGCCCCCCAGTCATAAGATGGGTGCCCAAACTCACCTATGTTATAGTATCCAAGGGCCCTCTCCATCTGTAACCACTGAAGCCGTTCCTCTTCCTCATCCCATGCAATAGTGCCTTTGTAGAACCTGCTAGGACACCAAATGATAGGAAAGTGGAACCTTAGTACTAGCCATCGAATACCATACCTGAGTAAGGAGTTAGCATAAAACGAAGCCCGGTTGAGTGCCAGACCAAAATATGGATATCCTATGGGGTTCTGATCCTTTAGATATTTAGGAAGAACTTCCCAAATATTGTGAGAGATCAACAATGCCTCAAATGAATTTGCCCTGGATACCTGCATGAAGTCTGCTATGGAAAATCGCTGATGCTGATGAATGGTGACTACATCTTCCATGTTTTCCATCAACCTCTGTAGATCTTCTTTTATAACATGAGGCAATGGATACTCATCCCTCACGTTTAGGCTTGCCTTAGCCTCCATCCTCCTATAGAATTCTGCATCCTTCTTCCACTGAGATAGACCAAGTATGTGAGAGGTAAATTCCCTCAACTGGACATCTCCAACTCCCGGGTTAGGATTCCAGCGGGAATTATTAGGAAGAATGAAGTTATAAAGATATAACTCACACAACAGGTTTTGATCCTTCATTTCCACAGAGACATAAATACTAACAAAATCATCCAGTTGGTTTATCTCGTGAGGTTGTCCTGCTTCCAACTGTTTTAGTCTAAAGGCTGCCCACCGATCATGCAAATAAAGTGGATAAGATATTGGCGTCTCTCTACTAAAAATGCCTTCAAAAGCAATTTCAATAGACTGTTGTACCAACTTCTTGGTATCCTCTATTTGTTGTTTATATTGTCTAATCTTTTCTGTCCATTTTTGTTCTTGTTGCAGATACATAGAGCACCATCTCGTCCTAAGATTTTCGATAACTTGTCTGTGGGACTCTTTATTGATTATCCCCAAGTCAATGAGTTCGTCTTTATTTCTCCATTGAGGAAGGTCGGGTTTCAATTGCATAAAGGCATGAGTATTAGTGATGATATCATCCAGGAAGGTATTAAACATTTGTTGAGCTTCCTCTGCATGGACTTTGGCACAACTTGCCACTCTTTCTTTTGATATATCTTCTCCCTGTATATCGTCCATCAAGTCTGCTGCATTGTTTGGAATTTTGTGATATTTCAATTTGCTTTTGAGTTTCTTGTTCTGTAGCAACAATCTTTGATTTTGTTTGAGTAAATCTTGGTAGCTAGGGCTATAGAACCGAAAAGGCTTGGGTTCAATATGGCTCTTTCCATTTTTCTTCTTTCTACCATGTCCCTTATGCCCAAGGACGAAGTGAGAAGTGGATTCCATGTCTTGATACCTATCGATCATTTCGGTCGAGGAAGGGGAAATGTCACACCCTATCCAATTCTGCTCTATATCTAATAATGGGGGTTCTACCCCTTCCGGTTCAACCTCAATATCTATCATCATCTCATATTGTTCTTTTCTTGTTTCTGAATCTTCAACAATTTGTACATCTGATGTTTCCTGTTCAGACCCTGTATCTTCTGTCTCAACAATGATCGGGCTTAAGACTTTTCGAGAAATTCTCGTTGATTTCCTGCATCCTGTAGTGATCTTCTCGGTCCTCTTTTTAGGTGGTAAAGTTCTCATCTTCGGCTTGGACACTTTTGAACCCATGAAAGTGTTCCAGGAAATGCCAAGTCAATTTATTTCTTCATTTATAATCATCATGATGAGACCTTGATGATATAAAGCAGTTTTGGGGTTTTGTTTTTTTTCTTAAAAACTCAGCCATCTTAGATAAACTTCTATGTAAGAAATAAGGCATGCTGAGGGGTTTATATCCTTTCAAATGTAACAGGATTCTGATATGATAATGATGAACCAAATTATATCTTCCTTCACAGGTGACAAATTTCTGTAGGTGGAACACCACCTCATCCCAAGGAGAGCTTAGTAAGTCTCTGGCTATCCCTCTTCTCAAATCTGGAAGTGGAGAAGGTGCCTTACAGAATGGGATCCAACTTTCAGGGGCCATTTTAAAATTCTTATACCACTTCTCTACTTGCAATGAAAACCCTGTAACTCTGCTCAAGGATTCTTTAGACACAAGAATATTCAGCCTTCTCACAGTGGCTTGGCTACCATCAAAACTCCGAGCAAATTCCATACTGAGATCGAGGTCAAACCCCTGGAATTTTTCTAAGAATTGGAGCCATCCAGCCTGTTCAAATATATGCATCACTGCTGGGTGTTTTCTGATACTGTCTACATTATTGGGCTCATTGTGATTTACTTCCCCTCCCATTTTCAAAGAAGAACACTCTGTTCAGAAAGGAAAATGCTACAAAATGAGGGATGGATGCATGCTTACCTCAGAATCGCGTTATAGCGTATTGAACACAGCCCCCTGTCGACTTGTATTGAGCTTTTGGATATACTCGTTATAAACAACAACTTATTCTTTTAGCCTTTTATAAACAAGAACTGACTCTGCCTGCAGCATTCATGAATGATCTAGCCTGATTAAATCAACAACTAATGGAGCGACCTTCGATCGAGAGCTAATGCGAACCCAACTCTGTTTGGAAGTAACCCCGCTGTCACCCTATGTGCGTGTTTCACCTGTGTAGCTGCACTCTATGCTAAGAATGTCGTGCTAACTCAATTTGATGTTATATGACCACTGCAATATAGCAAACCCGACTTCAATTCTATACTGGACAGGCACCGTAATTTAGCTAACCCGACTCAATTTGATGCTGGATAATCACCAGAATTCTCACACTGTAACTAACCCGACTTGGAAAAGATGCTGTGCAATCATGGTTATACAGCTTACCTGACTCAACCTTATGCTGTCGAATCACCGTAAGCTTCACGCTGTATATGCTTCTTTGTGGCGAACCGACTCAACAAGCATCCTGTGGAATCACTGTAATATAGCTTGAATCTGTTATATACACACCATAAGAACCCAACTCTGCTATATGAGCGTTGTAATAACCCAACTCTGCAAAGACGATTCTAGAGGTCCCATTTTTTCTCTTCGCATGGAGGTTTAAAAACTAAGCATGAAATAAGTTTATCGGTACATTGGCATGTGTTATGATAGGTGATGTATCAGGGAAGCCGTTGATGCTAAGTAGCTTGTTTCAAAAAGGGTACGGTCTGTTTGAAATCATGATTGTACGCATATGGAGGGAAATAAATTGTCGGTTATTGAAATGATCGCTACTAAATGGCTGTCGGGGGTGATGATGATATGCTACGTAATGGAAAAAATTAAAAGATAGTCAAAGTATGGATGGTGGGTATAATGGTCAAGTGTGTAGCTGCCAAGGGTTAGTAAATTTGGTGATGTGGTTAGGCAAGGTCATTAGGCGTTTATGCATTATTTTATTATGTAGCATAGCTATATAGGGTTTATATGGGTAGTGGATAGTTCTTAGATATAAGGCGTACTGAGGTATGTATTAGGGAGTTAATGATATTATTACTTGCCACTTAACCTCTCAATTTTTAATTCATAAAAGAGAAAGAGAATGAGTTTTTAGAAAAACCTGAACCGATTAGTTGAGAGAGTGCAAGTGCTCCTGGTTATCTTGTTGACTTCGATTTGTCATGACATGCCTCTTCGTAACCCTGTAGAATCAATGCATTATTGTAGTTTGACCATATCTTTAAGAAAATGAAAAATGTAGACTTCATCACCCGAGATAATATATATATATATAATTTTTTTTTTTCCTTTTTTCTTTTTAACAAACCTTGTCCACCGGAGATCCTGTTTTCAAACAAGAGTTCATTCTGTTGCGCCCCGAGGGGTTTTCACAACCGATTTTTTTTGTTTGTTTTTTGACTAAGTGATATTGGCGAAAAATTGGTTTTCCAATATCATTAGTGTCGGCAGCGCCTGTGACCAGGTTTTCACTGTCAAATCTTTATTATCTTTTTTTTTTTTTTAGGTGGATCAATGTAGAAATAGATTACAGAACAATGGGAATAGGTGGCGATGCCACTGTGCCCATTATATTGAGCTCAATATGTTTTACTACTTCCGGAATGAATTCCTCCTTGGTCTTGGGCTTCTGATATAGCCTCAGTCGATGACCATTTGCCATGAGTGATGTCCCTGCTTCGTCAATAGTACGGAGTTTAACAAAGCCATTCTCATAGACTGTATCTACCTCGTATGGTTCGAGCCATCGAGTGTGGAATTTTCCTTTAAAATCCTTATACCGTGAATCAAATAGGAGGGCCCAATCCCCCACTTTAACTTCTTTTTTTTGATGAATTCATCGTGCCATTTAGCTCTTTGCTGTTGAACTAGAGTAGTTTGATGTATTGTATCTTGGAGAATCTCATCAATCTCATTAATATGCTCAAGCCTATGTTGTTGGGCTTCTGAGAGGTCCAAACCCACTTGTAGTGTAATTCTCAGTGTTTTGATCTCAAACTCGATGGGGAGAACCACACGCTTTCCATACACTAATTCATAAGGAGTAAACCCTGTGGTGTTCCTCCAGGTGGTTCTATAGGCCCATAGAGCCTCTGGGAGCATGTCATCCCAATCTTTATGATGATGCTAGAATATTTTAGTCAGAATAGCTTCTAATACTTTGTTTGTGACTTCTATCTAGCCATTTTCCTGAGGATAGTACGGAGTTGACATCCGATGCTTAATATTGAATTGCTTGGTGATATATTCAATGAGTCATGAAGTAAACTGAGCTCCTTGATCAGTGACGATCTCCCGGGGAACCCCAAAGAGGACGAATATATCTTCATATAGGAAGTTAGCAACTGCGTCCTCTGTGGACTTTGGAAGTGCTTTGGCTTCGACCCATTTGGTTACGTAGTCCGTACATACTAGAATGTGTACCTTTTTCCTTGATGGTGGGTTAATAGGTCCTACAAAATCCAGGGTCCACTTCTCGAAAGGTTCTATTTGAAGATGAGGTTGAAGTGGCATCTCATCTGACTTCACTGGTCGCCCCATTCTTTGACACTTGTCGCAACTTCTGACGTACTGCTTGGCGTCTCTAAAGATGGTTGGCCAATAATACCCCAGGTGTAGTACTTTATTTGCAGTTCTTTTATCTGTGAAGTGACCTTCGCAAGGTTCATCATGGCATGCTTTTAAGATGTCGTACATGTCATCCTCTCGAACACAATGTCGTATAATATGATAGTGTCTGGTACAGAAGAGATATCCTTCGATCCAAGAATATGTTGCACTTTTCCGGATAACTCTTTGACGTTATTTTGGGGAGAGATGTTGCGGGAGTCTACCTGCAGCCAAGTAGTTAGCGACATCTGCAAACCAAGGTGTATTAGTAGATAAAGCAAACAAGTGTTCATCGGGAAAGTTATCTTCCACTGGAATGGTT
>SNQJ01S0246595.1:0-13117 GCA_010110895.2 Picea sitchensis
GATGCTTCAAATCATCGAATGCATGTTGTTGTTCCTTCCCCCATATGAACTTTTCCCTGCCACCACCCTTGGTCACCTGGTTGAGGGCCCATACAATATGGGAGAATCCCAACACGAACCGTCGGTAAAATTTGGCCAGTCCCAAGAAGCTTTGAAGTTCAGTTAGTGTGGTCGGGGTTGGCCAGTCATGGATGACTTGGATCTTAGCTGGATCAACATGTACCCCATGCTCATCAACAAGGTAGCCCAAGTATTGGACCATGTTCATGCCAAAAGAGCATTTTTCCAAGTTGGAATATAGCTTGTGTTGCCGCAGAGTGCTCAAAACCTGTTGAATACGCTGCATGTGCTCCTCCCAAGTTTTGTTGAAGATGAGGATGTCGTCCAAATATACCACCACAAAAGAGTTGGTGAAGGGTCTCAATACATCATCCATCAACCTCATGAAAGTGGTGGGTACATTTGTTAAGACAAATGGCATGACCAGCCATTGAAAGAGACCTTCTTTATATTTGAAGGTTGTCTTCCATACATCAGTTGGTTCGATGGGAGCCTAGTGGTAGCCATAATTTAGCTCAATCTTATTGAAGAACTTTACCCCCTTGATTCGGTCAAGAAGCTCATTAATCCTAGGAATTGGGTACCGGTTCCTGATTGTGATTTTGTTTAAGTCTTTGTAATCAATGCAGAGGCACCAAGTCTCATCCTTCTTCTGCACCAATACAATCGGGCTTTCGCAAGGGGAGGAGTTGGGTCGGATGTGCCCCTTTTGAAGAAGCTCTTGGATATGACGCTTGATTTCATCATTTTCCATCAATGAGAGACGATAGACTGGTCCATTAGGTAGAGGTGCAGCAGGGGTCAGATCAATTGGATGCTTGACTTGGTAGTGCATTGGTACCCCGGTGGGTGAGGAGAAGATGTCTTTGTATTCTTCCATGATCCCATCCACTTACTTCTGTTGTAAAGAGAGGCTCTGTGTAGAGGCCACGGATGTGGCGGTGACCTTCTTCTTACTGTGAGCATGGATGTGGCGGCGACCTTCTTCTTACTGTGAGCACGGATCACAAAGAAGATGAACTTCCTAGTCTATGAAATGACCTTACTACATTGCTTAGTAGAGATTAAAGAAATAGTGGTAGGCGATGCTACCTCTAGTATCCTGTACAATTGTCTACCCAAAGTAATAATAACACTGCAGGGTCTAGAATCATACACAACATGACGTTTCCATAAATATGGTTGTCCTAAAATAACATTACAAACTTCAAGGGGAGAAATATCACACAATACTTCATCTTTGAAAAGCTTGATGACGTAGGGAAGATGAAACTGTTGGCTGACATGAAGATATCTCCCTTGGCGAAGCCAACCAATGGTGTAGGCGGGTGTGGTGTCATCGATAGGTTAACCGCTTGACGACCTCTGCTGAGATCAGGTTCTTTTGAATGTCGCTATCGACAATGAAATGAAGCGGAGCCCCCTTTACCCACATATGTGAGTGAAAGAGATGTTCCCCTTCCTCTAGTTCTTTTGGTTCGCTTGGCTAGACTTTGGTGGTAGCGATAGTGGCACTAGGTTCAACATTGATAATCTTCTTCCCTCCTTCTAGATTTGATTTGGAATCAGAATCAACCTCTGACTTGGTATCCTTCAACTCGACCACAAGTGACTGCTTGGAGCGACATTCTCCAGTGTTGTGCCAAGGGATTTTATGGTACTCACATCATTTTCCTGTGTCCTTCTTCATCTTCACATTGCCCTTCTTGTGTTGCGGCTTGGACTGGTTGTCCTGAGAGTGGCCATCTCAGCTCGGTCCCTTACTGTGTCGGTTGGGGCCACCTTTTCCCTACTTCGGTTGTGAGAAGTTTGCATATCCAAACTCTTGCCTCTTCTGCTTAAATTTTTGCTCGATCTTGACAACGTATCTATAAGTTGTGCCCAATGAGGTGATGTCCAGAAAATCCATTTCTGTTTGAATGTATCTATGAAAACATCTGTGATAATTGAGCACTAGATGTCTCTCAGAGTCTTTGATACACAATTTGGTGTGCAGGGTATGGAAAATATTGGTGAAATCTGGTACTGTATGGTCCCTTTCTTAACGCAGGGTGGTCCATCTGGTGTATTGGTCCTCCTAGCTTCCATTATGATAGTATTGTTCTTTAATGGCATCCCGAAAGGAATCCCATGTAGGGGAAACCACAAATATTGTAGATTCCTCTGCGGCCCTTTGCTCAGAGTAAGTATCCCACCAATCCTTAACATGGGGGATGGCCTTGAGGACTGCAAAAGTAATCGTTTCCCTATCGAAAAAATTGTGGATTGAACTGTACCCTTTGAGCAGATTCAACCATTTATCTACAACATTCGCATCTATCAGTCCTTCAAATAATGGAATATCAAAATTTACTTATACCTTGAAGGGAGTTGCATGGTCGCTTGATGAATATTCTTCTTTTGTGGGCAGTCATCGAAGGATCTACGCAAAGTTGTCCATCATTTCATTCCTTTGTCGCGCGAGGGCTTCCTCAAGCAACATTTTAATAGGATCTCCTGCTCCATCATCTTTATTTTTGTCCCCCATGGGTTGTTTTCAGGATCGGCGCAATTGAGCTTGCAATGACTCAATTGGTTCAAGTCCCAACTTCTTGTACCCAGATCCTGTCGAGGACATGCATGAAGAAAAATAAATAAAGAGAAGATCACTCTGATACCACTGATCCGGATTTAGGAGCGGAATGAACCAATTAGCAAACTAAATACAATAAACACAGAGATATGAAGAACAACACAAATATCCAGTGAACAATATCTTCTATTGACTAAATGAAATAGGTTGAAACTGTAAAACTGCAGAACTGAAACACTTGCTCGAATGGTGGTAGCTATCTCTGAGAAGAGATGTGGCTCATACGTGCATCCGTTTGAGCAGAATCATTACAATGAGGCTCCAGAGGCCCTTTTGATATTACTCATGAATTCCAAAACCCTAGGCATCCAAAAACTTGTCCCTAGGAGGTGAAATGCCAAAAGTCATGTGGGCCCCTTCCATGGGTCGTAAATTTTGCATACGACCTCCGTTTTAGGTGCATGATATCCCGTTGGAAAGGTATTTCAAAGAAATACACATTACGTCGTCAAACTTTGACTCTCTATACGGTTTGACTGTGGTGAGCCAAAAAAACATTGTTTAGGCTCCAAAATGGCCTTGGAAGTACAACAAGATGTGCTGACATGAAAACATACAAAATAAGCCAGTTGGATTAGGTGAGAGGCCACCAGTATCCACCTGGAAGATGTGTAGGGATTCAGACAGCCCCAAAAGTGTAGAACCCACAATTACAAAGAAGTACAAAAGAATGTGTTGAACTAAAAATGGAAAAGAGGAGCCAGTTGGAATAGGTGGGTGGCCACCAATATCCACTTGGATCAGTTTTTAACTTAGATAAATAATCTTCAATGTAAGGAAAATCATTAGGACTTAAAGTCATTAATTAATTTTCTAACTGGTGGGCTCGAATAATATTGTGTTTACTAAACATAGCTTGAAGCTTTTCCCAAGCTTCATCGAGGGAATTAATTCCTTCAGGGTGAAACCTTAAATTAGGAGAGATGGACATTATGATTAATCCACGTGCTTCGTCATTCTTATTATCCCATTCGACTTTATTTTCATATCAGTGGGTTATTTTTCTTTTCTTGAGGTAATTTGGTACGATCCTTTACTTCTTAGTACATCCTCCATATGGGATTTCCATGATAAGTAGTCGGTACTAGTAAGCAAAAGATCATTACGAGAATCCATATTAAAATATGTAGAGAATATGGATTTAAAGGTTGAAACCTATGGTCTGGATGGGAATCTTTCAAAAAAATAGGTTGTTTAAAAAAAAGACATTGAAAACGAACTTTGGATGTGAAAGTTAGGCCCTTTTGAAAAAGGCATAAATGGTAACCAAAGAGCCACATGGCAAGTAAATGTTGGTCCACGTGGTGATGCTCCTACTTATCTAATTTTTCATATATGCTCACTTTTAAATAAGTTACTTATAAAGTGACCCACTTTTATAGAATAAGTGGGAATCACTTTTACAATGAAGTTACTTTGTAAATTAAAGTTGTGTGCAAAAAAGAATAACTAAAAAGAATATTAATGCTACTTATAATGATTCACTTTTATAAATTAATTGAAAATGCACTTCACAATGAATGCATGATTATTTTTTTTAAATAACAAAAAAAATACATGAACTCAAGACCTCTTACTTAATAAAGCAACTTTCAATCAAGTGAGCTAGTGCAAAATACATTATAATATTAAGGAGGATGGGGGTGGTTGTTGTTGTTGTTGAAGACAACTTTTTGAAGTGCGTACTAAAAAAAACTTATTTTCATGTGTTCACACATAAAACAAAAAAAATTATTGATGGAAATAAGGAGTTAGATCTCAGTTAGCGTACCTAGAAAATGCAAGTTTTCTCTCTGTTTTTATTTACCGAAATCACTCATAGAGCACATGACAAAGAGCATACGCAGTCAAGAAAACAATTTCTGCTCTATTTCTGATTTGTCGAGATCACTCATAGCACAGGGAAAAGAGCATACCCAGACCAAAAAGAATAGTAACCCATAAATAGAAATAGAAAACCCAAATATTATCTTTGTAAAAAAAATTGAAATTTTATATGGCGTATTTAGGATTTATACCTCTAGATCTTACTGAAATGGTCGTATCTTGAGAAAACGGAAACCTTTTTGTGTGAAACGAAAATCATTTCTAACTAAAATAAGTGTTTCGGACATAATGGAATGGTCCTCTTGGCCCAAACATGTAAATAAGTAGATGAAACCAAAGATGTGGCGACACAACTTCAAGATCTTGATCTACAACGTGAGCATGTCTTCAAACAGGTCCTGATACCATGTTTGACAAGACAAGGTATTCCAACAAAGGATGAAAACCTTTGGTAACCACTCACACAACCAAATCAGAGATAAAAACACTGACGTTTTTACGTGGTAAAATCCCAATGGGGAAACATCCACAACCCCAACCAACGTGGCCACTTGAGGCAGTTTTTTAATGCAAAAGAAAAATATTACAAGAGAGTTTCTCACAATCGATCATCGACAACTGAACCTCCATGCTCTTTAAATAAAGATCATGGACCAATCAGAAGTTAAGCCATGGATCAATGTGGCTATCAATATCGAGGAGAATATGAGGCATCAAATCACTCTATATCAGGAACATATCGTGACAGTCAAATTACAAATGCATACTGAAGAAATACACTAAGAAACACACTTTAACCTAATGACACATTAGACCAAGTTGATCTTAACTAACTCCTAAGTGTCTAAATATCCTAACACATAACATCCTTTTCAATTGTGGTTGCACCACTCCATGGCATAACATGCAGTAGAAAGAGTTTACAACATGGAAAAAATTAGCAATAAGGATTTTGAAAAACTAAAACTAAATATCAGTCAACCATTGGTTCTCGCATTGCTCGATTTGTAGAATCCCTTAGAAGCAGAGACATATGCAAGTGAGTATGTTATGAGATTGGTGTTGATGCAAGGAGGTAAGTCGATATGCTACCATTTTGAATTGTTTCATAGAGCAAGATCGAACTACCCCACATATGACAAGGAGCTCTATAATATGGTGCAAGTGGTTAAGAAATGAAAGCATTATCTAATAGGCAAGGAGACCATCATCCACATCGATCATCCTTGTTTGTAATATTTGTAGGCCCATATTAAGATTCAACAAGCAAGATACTATAAGTGGATTGGATTTTTGTAGCAATTTCATCTCATCAACAAGTATAAGAAGCACAAAACTAACAAGTTGAAAAACATGATGTCAAGGTCACATGTACCCAAGATCGTGCTTTAGGTACTATGATGCACATGAATCCTTTCATAAATGATGCATAAAAAGAGGATTACACAAAATATGAGGACTTCAATAAGATATTTCAGAAGATGAAAGGTGAAGTTCATGAAGAAGAAGGTGACAACAAGGTTGACTGCCATCTTCGGGATGGGTTACTCTATAAGCTAGATAATATTTGTGTGCTTAAAGGTGTGAAAATGAAACTTATGGGAAAGGCTCAGACCTCTAAGGTTGTAGTTCATTTTGGTGTTGGGAAAATAGTAATCAACTTCTAGAGGTGTGTGTACTAGCCTAGATTGCAAGAAGATGTAACCAATTTCAATAGCAAGTGATGAATCTTAGAAATGACTCAGTTTACTCATCTTTTCTTTCGTATTTTCATGACCATTTAATGCCTAAATACTCCATTCCATAGCTTGAATATTACATATGCCACCTTATTATATCCATTTTGGTTTTATCTAGTAACTTCATGCAAATTGATGAATTTGATAGTTCTGGAGTTTTTGAATGAAATACATGAGTTTTGATGATTATCATATTTTGGAGGCACTAGTGATCTATGATGCAGAGAAGTTATTGGTGTTCATCCCTTTTATCTAGAAATTTCCTACTTTGTACACAGTTCCCTACACATTGAAGGCAATTGAAGGAGCGTGCTAAGACTCATGTTTGTTGTGGAGTCATATTTTAGCCAATGTGGTCCATCTGAATTCTATACTCATCCATATTATTTTGGGGAATGATATGAAGGCAGAAATATAACAAAGAAACACAGAGACATGGCAAGGAACACAGTAATACAGTAAAGCTCAAATTCTATTAATGACTGTCTGAAATACAAAAGACTGTAAAATGAAAAAACACACAAGCTAGCTAGAATGGTGGTATCTTATCTATGATAAGAGATGTGTCAGCTACGCTCATTCGAAAGAAGGTGATTACAATGAAACTCGAAAGGACTTTTTAACATAAGGCATAAACAAGAAAACCCTAAACATCCAAAACCCTAACCCCGGGAGATGAAGCACCAAAACGTTTTGGGCCCTGATGGAGGTAGTTGATACGTCAACTTCCCGAAGGGGTAACTTTTGCATACGATCTCATTTTGGGCCATTCGATACCTCGTCAAAAAGGTATATTCAAGAAGTACAACTTCTATTGGGGGTTAGGGAACGTTGTTGATAATCCCTAGCCCCCCAAAAGTCTAAAAAAACATTGGTTAGGGCCTCAAAACAACCCTCGAAGTTTGGGATCCGAAAAATTGTAAAAAACTTCCAAAATGGAAAATTGTTCTTTGAGCCAGTGGAATAGGTGGGTGGCCACAAATATACATCTAAATCATTCCTCCCCCCTTAGGAAGAAATTGTCCCCATTGTGTCAAGTGCCTCCATCAGATGGGGAAAATTATGTTGAATCTGACTCTTGGTGAGTCACTTTCCCTAATGAAGGAATTTCCCTGCTTTGACAACCCCATAGAGTTGGATAGTCTATTGTTGGGTGTCCTTTGTCTTGGTTTCCATGATCCGATCAACTGTCACATGTTTGATGCATTCAGGATTGAGTTCTCACCTACCCATTGTCTCCTTTGATAGGTACTCCTATCACTTTAAAGGTGAAGTGATTACCTCAAGGGGGAAATCTCGGGTGACCCTAGGGGGAAATGAGACGGAAAGTGATACTTATGAATGGATTCCCCTATAGGTCAAGTTTCTAAATGGAAAGTGGCTTGGAAATGAGTCTTGGTAGTGGTCAATGGTTTCCAAGAAGTTTGAGCACCTGCGGATGATGATAATACCTGCCCGAGACACAAGAAAAATCAAGTATACAAGCTATATGTTAAGTGGACAAACACGCTAAGCTTGTTGTCCCTTTTTGCATTAGTCAACAAAAATATATATCATCAAGTAAAATAGCTAGTTATTGCATATTTAACCATAAAAATTGTTGAATAATTATTGGAAAGTGAAGTACTAAAACAATAGATAACTTTCCAATACTTAAACATGAATTTTGACGGTAAATTAGGGCTTCCAAATGAATTTATCAATAAAGTGTTAGGCCAGCCTTATGGCTGTAGCAAAAAATTTCTACAACAACAAGTTCCAATCACCAAAATCAACATGTAAACCGTAAAAAAGATAGCTCATAACCAATAGAACAATAATATAGGTTCAGAAGTCAATTTCCATGGTTGAAAAGTGAGTAAATGATGAAATAAAGTGAAATTTGTTGCAGCCCTAATGGTTTTAGCATTCAATTTATTGTAGCAATGAGATCCTTGGCTAAAAGAGGACACCCTTAGGGCACAAGAAAGCTTATAACATGTAGAAAAGATTCCAACTTTAACAATTTTGATATCTCGTAATTCTATGTATCCCAATGCAATGGTTTTATTTCTCCAATGAAAGAGATTAGTGCCTTTAACTATTGGGTCATGGATCCTTTAAAAATTAAAGAGATAGTTGTGCTACTTCCTTGGGAATGAAAGTCCTTTTACTCCCCAAGGCAAGCAAGACTAGCTAAGGAAAACCCTAGGAGGGTGTAAACCCTTTTACTCCTCCCAGTATCCCTTTATGCAACAAATTGTTCCAAGACAAATATGATGGGCTTAGTGGGGTTGTATGCTCTTATACTCCCCAAAAATTTAGCAAATTAACCATGTGTCCAAGAAAATAAGCAATAACATGAAAGATTTCTTACCTAGTCCAAGCATTAACAACATAATCTCCTTTTAACCAAGAAAATCCACCATAAAAGAAAGAAATAACCTCCAAGAAATATAGTGCCTTACTTCTTCATACAATAGCCAAAGAAAACCATAGCAAGATATAGTAACAAGATAGATGGAAAAAATTGCGCAAGTAGGGCGCAAATTTCAGCCAAGAATCCTCTCCAAGATGGGAGAGATATGATGTGGAAATGAAATGAAATTATCTCTATTTATACAAATCCTACCACAAGTGTTTGTCCACTTAAAATTAGGGTAAACAATAAGGTAAGGGGACAACAACCCTTACTTTTCCCCTTTACAATATAAAATTCAAATTTAACCCTAAAAAGCACATAAGAAACCCTAAAAAAGCATGACGTCACCCCTTTAGGGCAATGCTTTGTAACTTTTGCAAGTCGTTGGAGTGAAAAGTGAAAGTCATTGGGTCCTCTAGGGATTCCCCCTCATGTGCTAGGACTTTCTCCTCCAATTCAAACCCTCATCCATAAAAACATGCCAAGTTTCAAGTCAACCAACACCACCACCCCAACTCTAGCCCTAGGGTGACATCACCCTCCTCAAAAGTGACGTTTTAGCCTCAAGAGTAAATGGTTGGGATAGAAAAGGGTTGGGTTAGGTCCTATAAGGTGTCTCCTCATGCATCCAAAGGATATCATCACCGTCTGGTGTGTGGGCCATGGCATCCAACCTGTGGGATTCAAGCCCCAAGGAAGCCCAAGCTAGGCTTGTTCTTCCAAATATGTCCACCAACTAGGTCCTACAAACACAATGAATGTGCCCTCCAAGATCTCAATTCAAATGCATCATGATGATTAAATCAAATCAATAAGAGATCCATCTAGGCATGTACATCCAAACCACCTCATGAAAATAAACAAGTGCTCGAAGACCCTATGTAATTTACTAAGTTTAGGTATGGGAGGGTTGACAAAATGACCTATTGGGTGAATCGTACCTCAAGTTTAGGATTATTTTCCAAGAAGGACCCTCTCTAAGACATGTGGAAAAAGTGACATGGATGGGGGAAACACTCTTGGGCATGGGGTTCATGACATACAAAGGACTGTAGTATCTCATTTATGGGTACCTTTGTAGAGGGTGTGTTACACCTTCGTTTTCAATGCAACCTTTTTCCAAGCCCTTTTATTGCCTTTTATCTTTTAAAGATGTTTCCAAGTTGAATCCAAGGTGGGGCTTCTACCTAAGCATGAAAAACAATGCCCACCTTGAATTTACCTTGGTCACATCAAGCTTCCCTAATTCGAAGTCATGTGTGGGGATTCTACCTAAGCATGAAAAACAATGCCCACACATGCTCCATCTTAGTTGGCATTTTGTATTAGTTATTTTTATAGGTCCCATCAGTTTCTTATGAGAGACATTTCATTGTCCCCAGGATCCTTGGGCTAGCATCTATAAGGTTCATGACTGGATTTTATCTTTTGTCAGCTACAAGCCTCTGGGCCTTCAGCCCCTTCTTCCCATGAAATGAGGGACAATCCCTTCTTGGGTCAGTATACCCAAAAATACAAAAAGGTAAGGAGATGAGGGGATGAAGTGTGGAAAGTAACATATATGGTCAGGAGTGGCACGATGACTCGTCAAGAGGACCTCCCAGTGGAAAACATATCCCTAAGGGTGACCCACTTACTAGGGCGCAATGTCAACCACCAAAGTGAAATAGGGAAAGGAGCATAAAGTCCAAGCAAACGTTACATAATAAAAAGTAGTTATAGATGAAACAAACTCAAATGCCTAAAATATTGAAATGCCACTCACCATAATACTTGGTTTGTACTTCATGGAGAAAGACCCAATGTCTTCCGGAAGCTAGCTGATGTGGTGGATACCCTCATGATGAACCTGGAACTATGGTGGTGAGGTGGGTCTCTATCTGTGCAAGTGGACATTGCTGGTCAAGTTGTCTCTCGGTACTCCATGTATGCAACCTAAGGGCCTCGTGACATCATCTCCTTAGTTATCCCTAGTAGTTGGGGATAACAATGTTAATGGGGGCCAATGGTTGGAAACCTAAGCACACTTAGAAAGGGTTGTGTCCAATAGAGTTGTGGAGGGCCTTGTTGTAGCTATGTTGAACATAAGGGAGGCTTTCATCCCATGTGTGTGGATGTTTGTAATTATACATCCTCCGGATATGATCAATCATCATGTTGACTACCTATGTTTTTCCATCAGTCTGTGGGTGGAAGGAAGTAGATTTGGTCAACTTGGTGTCCATCATTGACCATAGGCTGGACCAAAAGGTGCTTAGGAACCTACTATCTCGATCAGAGATAATAGTTTATGGGAGCCCAAAATGAACCCAAACATGTGTGAAGAAGAGCTTAGCGGTGGCCTGGGTTGTGATGCTCTTCTTGCAGGGTGCCAAAATTGCCATCTTAGAGAATCGATCAACGACCATGAAAACACAGTCATTGCCCTGCTTGGTTGAAGGCAGACCAGACATGTAGTCCATGGAGATGGACTCCCAAGGCTTATTTGGAGTAGGCAGAGGGGTGTATAGCCCATGTTTCTTGATGGCGAGCTTGGCAATGGCACAGGAAGTGTAGGACCTGATGTACTTGTGAACATCTTGTCGAAGCTTCGACCAATAAAAATGATTTTGCAGTACTGCCACTATCTTTTGTAGACCAAAATATCCCACTTCTCGACCGTAATGATCTTCCCATATTAGCTTCGCATGCTCACTTGAAGGAACACAAAGATGGCTCAGATGGCATAACAATCCATCCTGGAGATGAAAGTCGAGAATGGTTTTAGTTGCGCTCAATGTCTGATAGGCAGTAGAAAATTCAGATTCATTATTATATAATTATGGCCATCCAGATGTCTCATGTCCACAAGAATTAAGAATTGTGGTTAGCATTGCCACCGGGGATCGACTGAGGCACTATGAGACATGGTTGATGATTACCTTCTTGTACTTGATATTCAAGTGGAATTGTTGCAAGTACATGGACCGCTTCTGATGGTGTTCATTTTTTAACTTTTCTTGTGTCTCCATGAATTGCATAGGCATGTGATCAGTGTGGATGAATTGCATGCATGCACAATGGAGTACATCTCTTTGTCGTAGGTGGGGTATCTGCGAACAACATCATATAGAGTTTCATTATGATAGGCTACCACATGCCCATAATGAGTGAGGATTGCATCAATAGCATATCCTGAAGCATCTGTCTCAATCTCAAATGGTCATTGTAGGTTTGGAAAAATGAGGACAAGTGCTTAGCAGAAGCGGAAGTTCAATTCCTCAAATTATTTCTATTGGGGTGCAGACCACACAAACTTGGCCTTCGTGCCACCCTTGATCACTTGGATTAGCGCCAAAGCGATATGAAAGAACCCCAACGCAAATTGTCGATAGAAGTTGGCAAGGCCCAAGAAGCTACGAAGCTCGGTCATTGTCTTTGGGGCTGGCCAATCTTGGATGACTTGGATCTTGGATGGATCCACATGTACACCCTGATCATCCATGATGCATCCCAAATATTGGATTCTCTACATGTCGAAGGAACACTTCTCCAAATTGGCATATAACTTGTATTATCGTAGAGTACCCAATACCTATTGAATATGCTCCAAATGTTCCTCCCAAGTTTTGTTAAAGACAAGGATGTCATCCAAATACACAACCACAAAGGAGTTTGTGAATGGCTGTGATATATCATCGATCATCCACATGAATGTGACCAGGGCATTAGTCAAGACGAAAGGCATGACCAACCACTCAAAGAGGCCTTCTTTAGACTTGAAGGTTTTCCTCCACACATCAATTTGCTCAAACGACACCTGGTGGTAGCCCGACTTCAGATCAATCTTACTGAAAAACTTGGCTCCCTTGAGCTGATCGAGAAGATCATCAATCCAGGGAATTGGGTATCGGTTCTTGACTGTGATTTTGTTCAAGGCTATGTAATCAATAGAAAGTCACCACGTCCCATCCTTATTATGTACCAGAATAATTAGTCTCCTGCAAGGTGAGGATCTTGGTCTAATGTAGCGCTTCAGAATTAGCTCTTGGAATTGGTGTTTGATTTCTTCATTCTCCATAATAGAATGCATGTATATAGGGTTGTTAGGAAGAGGAGAATTGGGTGTGTAACATCCCGCTTTGGTGCACTGAGAAACCTATTATTTGAGGACACTTGCTCGCAAGTGATCTGGACCCTTTTGATGTTAGACCTTTTATACTTGATTATGATGCGATTAACAAATGACATGAGGTGTTACTATTTGATGTAGACAGGTGCTATTGACTCAGTTTTATTGAGTGTGCAGGGTTTTTGGATCTTGATGATGCAGAGGCATCGATGGAACCCCCTTGGACTCCGGATTGAGTCAGGGAGTGTGCTATTTGGGTTGATACATTTACTGTGATGTTTCATTGATTTGATGATTTGATGTTGACATTTCTGACGTGATTGTTGATGATGCAGGCTGACGATAGC
>SNQJ01S0246597.1:0-13117 GCA_010110895.2 Picea sitchensis
ATATAAATTCATAATGTTATTTACATTCATCGACCTTCTTCATAAGGTCCATTCACATCATACATTCACATTTTCATCATGCTTTAGCATGGTAATTCCTATATTAGGATTAATTACAAATTTGGGGGAAGCAGGGTGTTACAGAGATGAGGGATGGAGGTTGGTTGACCAACAATTGGAGGATTTATTTTCGGTTGTACTGGATGATTGGGATTTGGTGATGACTACATGAGAGTATTTATCATGGATACTGATGGACAAGCTTTTAGTCGAATCCTTGGGATTGACCAAAGTATGTGATATCTTCTAGTCTTATAGTTAGCTGCAGATGTTTCTGTTAGCCTTTCCTGACATTTTTATCATAGACAACAACATGAGGAGAGATAAACAATGCCTGAGGACATGGGTAGTGGCTAGGCTGAGACCACTTGACATGAGTGTTTTTACGAAATCTAGTCGGATAGAGGTGGATCGTCATAGGCAACCAGTTGAGACTTGGTGTGTGATGTTGGGCATCATAGGCCAGATGATAGCAGATGAGAACAGAGGGATTTTGACAGTGATAATTCTCACACAAGAGAAGTTAGAGGAGATTGGAAGTGATAAAATTCCAATTTTTCCATGGGACTCGAGAGTTCATTTGGTTAGTAGGAGGTTGCACTACATGATGATCCAGGTGGCGCTAGAGAGCCACATACTGCACCATGGGTTTGTTTGGAGTGGGCTTGGAGGTACTTGTCCTATGGAGCGAGGAAATATTTCACTCCTGATCATCATGATCAGACATGGATATGGTTGGGCAGGTACTACTTCCACATAGATGTTTTTATAGATGCAATTTCTGGACAACAGGTCCAATTTCCATAGGTACTTTAGCTTGAGGATCCAAGAGTGGAGGATCTAATATATATACAAGGAGGAGTCAGGCATGGTTAGTGTAGTGTAGTGCCAACATGGTGATCTTCGACAGAGACTAGCATGGGACCTAGAGATTGGAGGGTTGAGCATTTCACTAACTGACAGGGGCGTGTGGACCTTTTCACGGGAAAGTTGTTTTGACTTTCCATTGAGCTTCAATATTGAGGAGAGCACATCACTTGAGGGTGTCTCAAAGAGGTCTTATAGTACCTCATTATGGAATCAACATGATCATTTGATGGAGGCCGTGTTGATATTGGTATGGAATTGGAGGATGGACTCATTCCGGAATGAGGCCATGTGTCTTGTGGAGGAGATTCACAGAGCTGATATATTTCAGGACTATGCTTCGCAGGGTATTGCAGTTCACTTTCTGATATGGGACCTAGGGGGTGGAGTGTATGATAGTTCATCTCTACATGGGACCTACTATGTGTCCTACAAGTGGACATGGGACCCCGACATTGTATTTAGATGGTTTCAGTTATTGCTTGAGGACAAGAAATATTCTAGCAGGGAGGAGTGTAATGTACCCACTTTGGGACATGAGGGTATTATAGGGTGTTATGATGACCAGATTAGCCAGATGGATATTATAGTGAGTACAATAGCTATTGAGGGATATTTTGGGGTCCGACTTGCATGTATCATCCTATTTCATCATTATGATCCATTCCGCATAGATTGGATTTGGTTCTACTGCATTCCGACGATTTCCATGATTTTGAGTATTTTGAGCTATAGGTTAATTAAATTCACTGAAGAGGTCATTTTGGGCGCATTACTTGGAGGAACCTCTCAGTATAATAGCTCATTGGAATTGAGAGGAACAAAACTACATAATAGGATGATGAGAAGTGACTTTCAGTGGCCAGGGAAGCCACAAGGAGAGATAAGGTGTTTTTCAGAGGTAAACAGGTTAATTAATTAATTAAAGTGATTTAATTAATTAATTAATTAATTAATTAATAATTAATAAAATGAAAGTCACTTTGGAGGGACAAGGTGAGTAGGAAGTATAAACGAGAGGCAAGGGCCTCTATTCTCTGATTCATGTATGATTATCTTTTGATATCCGACTTCTAACTAGTGAGCCCATATCTTGGGGGTTTTGAGGGTTTTGACTTAACAAACCCTAGAGGACGATTCAGTGGTGAAAGATTCCACCTAGCTTGTCCCAAGCTTGGTCTCGGGGATGAAATAATCTCCCACACCATTCTATTTCATATCCACTTAGTGCAGGAGGGTTCTACATGGACCATAGGCACATGAATAGAAGGAGGGTGCACCATTGGGGGTTTCCAACAAGGGGGGCACACCATCCATTGAGAGAAGTTCGTTCAAGTGATTGGCAGGGATTTTGGAGATTCTACCACCTGGGTTTTTATTGTAGGGTATTGGCCATTAGATCTAGTGCATTCCCGAGTATTTTTATGTGCCATTTGATTTATTGGATGCATTGGACGAATTGGAGGAGAGGAGCACACTTCAGAAAGTGATTTCAGCCATTTGGTAGATCATATCTTCATTATTTTGCTTGGGACTTCGCCAGGGAGGTAACCGAACCCCGATCTATCATTCTAGTAGTTTTGTGGAGCATTTGGAGGCTTTTAGGAGGTAGGCTGAATTATCTAGGGTTTCAGGCATCTAGGGGGGCGTACCATTCCTTGGAGGGAGGATAGATCCATGAATTTGAGAGGGATCTTGGAGATTTGAGCATCTGGGTTGTTATTGCAGTATCTCTATCTACTATTCTACTCAATTTGGGATCATTTGGAGGCTTCCTTTAGTTGGACCGAATTATTGAGGGTCTTCAGTCACCCAGTAGGGCATAGCATCATCCAACTTGGTGGTTTGGCACTTCATACGACCTAGATCTCATTCTTATCTGCGTCATTATTGTATTCAGAGACTTCTTCTATTTATGAATAATATCAGATATGAGGTATTTTGAGTTATCTCTTGTGTTTTTGAGCTTGCATGTGGTTGAGTTATGTTTCATTTCTTTATCTTCTTATCTCTTGCTGCAAACACACATTCAAATCATTAGTAAACCCCTAGCGCAACCTAAGAGAGAACATTAAGAAAAGTGTTTTGTTGTATCCTTTTCACTACTTGAATGAGCAAAAGAGGGACACTTGCAAATCAAGTTGGGTCAACTGGATATGACGATAGTTAGTGCAAGAGTTAGACACATCAAGCACAAGAAATAAATAAACAACTAAGCTAATAACAACTAAAGAAATGAAACTGCAATGCATAAGGAAATTAGAACCAAAATAAATCAAACAATTGACCAATATTCATGCCACCAATGGAGAGTTTATATTAGTGGGCAAACACCAAATAAAAAGGGGGACTTATGGATCCCCTCTTCTTCCAAGGGAGGGCTCTTGAGTCCCCTATGTGAGATCTCTTCTTACAAATAGAAAACTAAAAGGGAAATGGTGAAGAAATCCAAGCTCATTCCCTCAAGAGGTGAGGTGAATATCTTAATGAGATGATGCTAGTATGATCCAAGAAGGAAAGAGGTTCCTTGTAGGATAATAGAGGCAGCATAACAATACAATGAGATTCTTGAAAATGTAGTGCACCCATGGCCTCTTTTTATATCAAATATTTGAGGCATTATCCAACCAGTCTTTAGTGTGAACAAGGGGGACTTTAGGGCACCCTTAGGTCTTTGACCACCCCCACCACTCAGATTCAGTTTAGATTTGAGGGTCAAATCGACTTGGGAGTTGAACCAGAAGTGGGTGGGAGGTTGACGAGAATCATAAATGCACCGTTTGTAGGTGTGTGCAGATTTTTGTGTACACAGTCACGCATCAGGTGCATATGCGCTTTTCCGGTGTTTTCGACTTGCGCACATGCATGTGCTTCCTTTGTATTTTGAGCACATGTTGATTTTATGACCAGTTGTATAGTTTGTGCCCTTTGGAAATGCATTTTTTGGTCCATGAATGAACTAATAGGTGTTTGGATATGTTGGATTCCTGTAACCATTTGCGGATGAAATTTTAGTGATAACAGATGCCCCCTGATGTGTGAGGTTAGGAGAATATGTATAGCTGAAATACATCAATGTTTACTCTACTGAGAGTACTATTGTAAGGAAGAGTGTTGAGAGGAATTGCAAGAGCGACCCATTGGAAAGAGAGGGGAACCTGTGGGACCCAAACCTTTCTCGAGGTGTGGAAAAAATAAAAACTGTATAGAAACGAGGCGGGCATGCCCCATGCTCATGTTATGTAACTCAAATGTTTAAGACAGTGACTGAAGTTATATGATGATGTAGATAACTGCAACACCCTATGGGGCAGTTTGATAATGGGAGATGAGTATTCTGATGGTGAACATACTCTGAAAAGAGGTGATGACACTTGTAGTAAGTGTCGATAACTTGTAGGAATTGATGGCTTAGCAAGTATCAGAGGTATTCAGATATTATAAAACAACTGCAATAGTCACAAAGTAAGACCTGCCACAACATGAGATTGTGTTGAAGTCGAATGTTATGGGGGTCAATGACAGCAAAGAGAAATGATGGTTCTCTCTGTGCTATTCGAGACTCTGCATTGTAAAGGTAATCATAGTTAAGATACCATTGCCCTGTTGGAAACTATGCCGATGTCGACAGAAAGGGAGACACGAATCCAAGAAGCAAAGGGCTTCATGAAATCCAATGGATGATATCAGGAACTGATGAGAAACATGGACGAAGTCAAGAGGTGGTGAGACTCAAGACTGCCCTTGGTTGGGGATATATGTGAAGTATGAGTGGCAACAACTGTGAAACTGAATATAGCGTCAGGGGGACGACTAGACGTGGGTTAAATTGTACTAGAGGCATGAAAAAGTGGACAAACTCAGAGATCATATGTTCATGGACTAGGGGATACTTAGGGTTTATGGATGATGTCAACAAGAGTAGAAGGTAATGAACTCCCCAACCAAGGGCGACAGGGGTTTCTTTGCCAAAAAAAGGTCTCTAAGGGTGAAAACAAAAAGCTATGTAAATGCTGGAAAGAAAGGTTTTGTACAATTACCACATGAATAAAGAATAAGTCGGGATAAGTGTGAAGATACAGAAATGGGCACCCCAATGTAAGATGGCTTGGCCTGTGAGGGCGCAAGTTGTGGGGAGAACTGGTGGAGGGTGGGGGCCCCATAGGTGGGTTTCTGTATGAGGGAAATGAATGGAGGGAAATTTGCAGATGGGAAAACTAACCGTGGATGAAATGGGGGGTTAATGATATTGCAGAGGCGCAGTTAAATGAGAACTATGAGGAGATATCCTGGGAGTCCATTGGGAAATCTAGCATAATGCATAATGGGGAGAAGGAGTATGAGGCTGATTCTCGAATGTGCGTACAACTATAAGGACTCCCATCCCTAGGGGGTGAAAGCAACATGAGTTTCAAAGTGCCAAAGGGGACTATGAATGGGATAACTCATGTGGGGGAGAATACTACTGGGTGATAGTACTTGAAATGTAGCGGAGGTAATAATACTGCAGATTCAGATGTGAGGATCCTATAGGAAAATGTCAAAGGGTGTGATTGGGAGATGCAATTGATATTAAGAGGAAATTATTACATGTCATTGTCGAGCATTTACCTGAAGGGGCTGCATTGGTTTGTGGTGATCGAGTACCTATGCACATAAAAAACCAAATACTTGACATGAACAATACCTGAAGATAAAGAACATATAATAGTTATTTGATAATTTTGAACATCATCATGCGCACCTGGGCGTGATCAGAGAAAAAGGCTCCCCTGGGGCCGAGTGCGGATGGTGGCTCGAGGAATGTGACTATGTAGGCGGTGAGATCCTGATCCCATGGCTAAAGACGGATCAAAAAATGGATGCTTGGAGCTCCTGTGATTGAGCATGGAAGTTTGGAAAAAGGGATTATATATAGTTGTAGGGCCCAAATTGCCACCTCATTTGTACCTGCTGCCATAGTGAGTTGACGAGAGGGTTTTAGAGGATATTTGGAGATTCTGGGAGTTCGAGCCAGCCGATCCAGGATTTGCGAGAGCTAGGTTAGTGGTCTCATCCTCGTGCATAGTAGTTAGGATTTATTTTCTGGGCAGGGTCGTACGGATGACCATATGGTGGGGTTTTGTGAGGGTGGTCCCCCCAGTATGTGGGTGATCAAAGGATACTCGCACTAGGGTGCTCAAATGTAGAGAGGACAACTGTGCATGGAGGTGCGTGAGTGAGTGAAACCTTGAGGGGCTTCACTGTGGAATTTATGTGATGGATTGGACCTTGAGGGGTTCCACTATGATGCCGTGTTGAGAAACGATGAACCCAAGGAGGTATCCAATGGAGACGCAGAATACACACTTGAGGGGATTCAAGAAAATATTGTACCAATGACACCGTTGAAAGACAACTCGTAAGTCATCTAGATGTTGTGTTCATTTCTTGGATCGAGTAGTGAGGTCGACCAAGTAAGTGAGGATGATGCAAGCAAGATCATGGAAAACATAGGTCATGGCTCATTGGAACATCGCACCGGCGTTCTTGAGTTCAAAAGGAATGACACGATATGCAAAGGTACCCCATGGGGTGGTAAATGCGGTTTTATACTGATCTACTGGGTGAATTTGTATTTGATTGTAGCCATAGAATCTATCGATGAATAACAAGGCCTCATGGCCGGTGCAATCATCGATAATTTGGTCAATGAAAGGCATAGGAAAATTGTCTTTGGGACAAGCGCAATTGAGATCATGAAAGTATGTGAAGATGCGAATGGTGCCGTGTTTTTTGTTAATAGGGACGGGGTTGGAAACCCATGACATGTATGCGATGGGGTATATGAACCCTGCAGTGCGTAGTTTTTCAATTTAGGCTTTGATGGCCATTGCTTTGGATGGGTGCAGTGGGCATTTATTTTGACGTACAGGGGTAATATCTGGCCATGTGTCGATACAATGTTCGATAATAGAAGGATCAAGGCCAGGAATCTTTGTGTATGACCAGAAAAAAATGTCCCGGTATTCTTGGAAGAGAGCATTGTAAGTTTTGAGTTCTTCAGGGGAGCATGCAACGCCGATGGTGATTTCCTCTATGATTCCTGGTTTAATGGAAATGTCAATTTTGACACTGGGGGAGATGTTGGTCATGTTGCCATCTTCAAAAGCATCGGGGGTAGGGATAGGGTCATTGAACCAATCTATATGCCCGGATGGGATGAAATCCTTAGTTTCAATTGTGCATATAGAGGCTTGACTAGGAGGGATGAAGGCTTCCTGTGAGAGAAAGAGCACTTGGTGATGGAGCACATTCCATGGGCAATAGGGTGTAGTTAGTTTGTCGAGGATATCTTCGTCGCAGTGGAATATGTGAGAATATAGGGGATCTAGGGAAGTAACATTGGTGATTTTCACTGTGTGGTTATCTTCGGGTGGTGAAGATGTAGAGGAGGTATCACAACTATGGTATGATGGCGTGCTTGACATGAAACAAATTTCCAAATATTGTGGGTTAAAAATTGTGGTCGGGCGTAATATTTCTGGGGGGAAATAAACCAGAGAATTTGGGGGATTTGGGGGTAAATCCTCATCTAGGCTATCCATGAACCATGGAGGAGTGGGAAGTTCCTCAGGCTCAAGAGAGAAGATATAAAAAATATCTGGAGAGGGAGTAGCTACTGGCATCACCGGAGGTGGGGTGATGGGAGGATTTTGAATAAGGGCCATTTGATGACGCCTGTATTCAATAATCATGGAACACTGGTAGATGAAATGATATAGTGAGTCACATAGAGAGAAAGGACGTCTCATCCATTCGTTAACTGATGTCATGACATAATGGATGTCAGTGACTCGAGTACTTGATGACGTGGGTGGAGAGGAGTCTTGCTGAAAGCTCTGGCATACTGCCATTAGTGTTTGTCAAAACTGAGGTAGTGCAGGGAAATGATGAGTATAGTGGCAATACTCTAAACATATTTCACATGAAAATTTGGTTCATAGCCCTTTGCTACATGTAGTAGGGGACGTGGTGGTACTATTAGGTGTGCTTGGTGAGGCGACGGGCGATGTGGTCACTTGGGGGAGTTGGATCAGATTGCATAACTTGGGGAGAGAGGGACATCTATTTGTAGGATGTCCTTCTCTCTCAGATAGTGCGCAAGGAGGTTGAACTCGGGGAAGAAGTGAAGCGGTGGTTTATTTCTTCTTCCATCTGCCCCCATCTGTAGTGGTGGTGATAGCAAGTGGGGGGGAGGGTGGTGCGGTTGGAGTTAGTACTGTAATCTACATCGGGATTCCTTCTGTTTGGGAAGGGAGGGATGGTTGAGGGACCATCACTAGTGGATGTAGATACCATACTAGAATGGCGAGCACCATGTTGCGAAGGGTAAGTGTTGCAACTACCTAAACATCTTGTACTCTCAGTGGGGGGTAGAAGAAGGGGATTTGGGTGATGACATGGGGGATGGTTTCCCAAACCAAGATTTTCCCTTGGGGAAGGGTGAAATCGATGGTAAAAGGTGTCATAGGGTTCTCAGGTAATGCCCAAGGTAGGATTTCTTCTAGTATTGGGACATCGAGGGGAAGAGAAGACTTTGTGGAAGGGATGGTATTGCCAGTTTTAGTTCCATGGTATGTCCCTAGTAAGGATGGGTCCTTGAAAATTCCAGGACCCATCTCGATGAGTGGGTAGGCATCGAAATTAGTGTGGAAAAGAGGTAGGATGTTATCGATGTTGGAGGAAGGGTTGGGCTCATAATGTGAAACTTGGTCAATGGTGATGATCTTCCCGTTGTGGGGGACATCATCGTTTGAAACACATAAGAGACCACAGAATTCATAGCATACATGTAGCTACATCCAAACAAGATGTTGTAATTGAGCGAGGCGTCGATAACCTCAATGTCAATAAGAATGGTTTTTCCCCTGAGTTCAACGAGAACATTTTGAAAGATCCCTTCAGGAGAGGATGGTTGTCCATCATAAGCTCTCAAAGTGATGGTAGATGGTATTAGCTTGGGTGAGCCAAGTTTCTTCCATACGATTTTGGACTTGATGCATGTGGATTCACCTTCATTGATGATACATTGATGAACTACGATGTTCCGAATCTTGACTGGTATCTGGAAAGCTACCAAAGCAGGGAGATGAGGTTCCTCACAAATCAAATCAAATGTGATGAGTCTAGTATCAATAGGGTTGACTGCCCTCAAGGTAGAAAGCAATGATTTCTGTTGAGTGGGACAGGTTTGGAGAACCTCCAAGACTAACATGGCTATAAGAGATTATTCCAAGTCATCGACCAAACTGTAGTTGTGTGCCTCCCTATCCTGAGGGTTGTTGACATTCCATCATAAGGGGATATGAGGAATACGAATGGGTGGTTCGGTGTTAGGGTGTGGAATCATCAAAGGTTGTCTGGATGTAACTGGACCTACCTTCGAAGTGGTGGGAGTGGGTTCAGAAGGTGTGTTGTATTGACGAATGCACATTTGTAGAAGAATTTCTTCTTCACTAGTGAGAAGGATCGTTCGATCTCCCAGATTCCTGGGGTTTTGATACTGTCCCATCTATGGTGGGGCATGGTGCATTTCCTGCTGGGTATTCATCACACCTTGATGTTGAATAGGGTTTTTCAACAACGCCAGGGGTGGTTGTTGCAACTACTGTTGTGGGGCCTGCTGAGGGGTAGGCGATGCTGGAGGATGTGGTGCATTCATGGAATCTTTCATTCATTTGAAGTCAAAAATTTGGGGGAAATGGTGAGTATAATGACCATGCTCAATGCAAAAGGAACAAGGGAAGTTCGTCCAGAGGTTGTTGTTGTTACACCCTTAGCATTTGTTGTTATTTCCCCCTTGGGGTTCTTGTTCCCCTGATTCTGGTTTCCCCCAACATGTATTTTTATATTGGGGGTTGTTTCCCCCTGGTCCTGGGTTATTATTGTTTCAGTTTTTTCCTTTCTTTATGGCATTATTTGACTGATGGGATGGATTTTTCGTATTCATTTGTTCAAAATTTTGAAATTGTTGAATGGGAGAGGGCTAAACAAAGTTAACCCCAGCGTGTGGTTGTCCTTGTGGAGGAGCAATGGGTTGTGGAGGACCACGAAATGGGAAATACAGATTATTGTTTGGCAATGATCCATAGGGTACATAGGAAGGAATATCACTTTCACTAGTATTTAGGGTGTAAGATGAGGCAGAGGGGTTACCAGAACTTGGTTGAACATTTGGGCACATCATGGGTGCCGACGGGGGTCCACTTATGGGTGGAGGAAGGGAAACATGGTATGGTTGTTGATAAGGGGGAGGAGGATAATAAGGGGGTCCTCCATATATCGGTGGATATTGAGGTGTACCATACATAGGTGGATTTTGGGGGTACGGATTATGGTGTGTTATGGTACCAATCAATTCATCCGCTGAGTGAGACATCCCAAGTTTGTCCTAGCCGAATGGTACGGGTCTTGGAACATTAGGTAGTACTGTGTATAAGTATCCCGACTATGCATAAATGAGGTCATACTATTGAGCCTTGCTGATGGATTCTTCTTTAGTTTGGGGGAAGGTGGAGGCCACATCTTTGGCAAGGAGAGAGACAAGTGCTATGAGAAACCAATCGAGGCATTTTTCTTTGGTGGTTTCTACTTTGCATAGACTACGTCTCCGATGCCATGCGTGAATGTGGTCAGTGATGTGTGTGGCTGATGTTTTTTTAAACTCAGAGAGAAATTATAGACCATTTTCATGGAGAATTGGTAGTTTAAAGAAGGTCAAAAATGTTTTGGCCAATGATTCAAAAGTCACATGGGAACCTGATTTTTTGTCTACATACCACTTGGATGATGGGCCTATGAGTGTTAGCTAAAATAAACTTAATTGGATGGAGTCGTCCATGATGCTGTTTGAAGAGAACCATAGGTGGAAGGTCATGACATGGTTGGTAGGATCCTCTTTCACCTTTCCTTCAAACTTGGGAATGTTCGAAGGTAGTTTGGTAGGAATTGTAGGCCATGTGGGGTTGTGCAATATAGGATCATTGGTGAGCTTACTCAGATCTGGTATGTTGAGGGAGGCTAGATACGACATATGGAGTGGTGGTGTAGGATTAGTTACAACCATGGTGTTAGTGGTTTATGTACCTGACCCATGAGGGGGGCTAGGTGGAGTTGTACTTCCCCCTTGGGAAAAAGTTTGCACCCTTCTTCCTTGTAAAGGAAAGCTAGTGGATGGTTGACCTTGGGGAGTGGACCCAAGTAAAGTGGAACCAAGAAAATATAATCCAAATATAGTGGCACTCACAGGGGTGTGAGAGTGTTGAGCCGATGAGGTGGCAAGACTAGGAACTCCTCCTAAAAGAGGAGGGAGGTTCTGCAAGCGTCTGGAACATCGGGGATTGTGTGGGTCCCCTATGATGTCTAACTAACAAAGTGAATGTGTGAAAATGGTGATGAGAGAAATAAAATGAACAAGAGTCCTTGTATAGTTTTGGACCTTCATAATATATCTCACAATTGCATGTAATCACAAGAGCATCATACATAAATTAATTGAAAAATAAGCATACATGTGGGTAGGTGGATTTTGTCTGCATGGGAGAACAAAGAAAACAAATGGTCGTGTCCTAAAAGATGTAACATCCTTCCTCTCAAATAGCACTAGATCTTCCAATAACACTCGACAGTGGGGTCTGAAGCCACCGAAATAGGAACTAGTGAAGGATGGAACAATCATTTATAATGAGGGGTAGAGGGTGCATATCCTGAAAGAGCAGGCGATATTTCCCAATATCCACACAAAATTCGATCAAGGTGCAATTGCAGCCCACAATTTCCACCTGGGTAGATGTCCTAAAATTTGGCCACTAGGTACCTTCATAAAGGTGTGACATTTAGATTTTTGTCCTCAGAAATGGGTCATGGGATGGATCCCTTCCAAGAGGTGGGTGCCTCAAGGAGGGACACACAAAACAACTGGACCTCAACCATCAACCCTTCACTGGTATCTCCCTGCCTTATGGTGTAGGAACACTTGACTTGGAGGATTTTAAAGTTCCCTATTTGTTGACTTCTAATGTTTGAAGGCGTGAGAACCAGATAACTGGGAGTTATTTGGATGCCTATCCCCGAGATCCTACCTAGACTAAAAGTTTATTTTGGCACCTCCTATGGAGGAAAACTTAGTTAGTTTTTAGAAAATTTTAGATGTGGTTATTTGAGAGATTGGGGGTGTGAACCAATCTTGTTTGAATTAAGTGGGAGTGGATAATTCCTTCAAGAAATAGTGGGACATTTCAAAATCCCTTTGGAGGAAAATTACTTCAACCTCCACAATTCGAGATGAAATTATGTGAGTGAGTAGTGACTTTGTGTGTGAGAAAGTGATAAAATGTGCCAATTTTTTTTAATAAGTTAGGTGTCACCTTGCAGCATGTGGACTTCGTGTGGTCCTTACAAGTCTTGATTACATATCTTACTAGATGCCATTGGTACAACCTTGTGGAATTTTAAAGTCCCTAGAGAGCTAGCATGTGGACATATGGGTCCTTACCAATCCTTTAAGCTCCCTAATGTGATTTAATCTAAGAAAGCTTCAAAAGACTATCCTAGATTGAAAGCATGTGGGCATGCATGGGCCCATTACAATAATATTTAAACTCCCCTAGTGATGTAAAATAATAAAGTAGCTTCAAAACTATCCTATCTTTGCAACATGTGGGCATGTATGGGCCCTTAAAAATTTAAGATGTTTAAAAAAAAAAGAAACTAAGAAGGGTCCCTAGGGGGGCTTTGGCCTCTCCTAAAGATTTTGTTTTTAAGGGAGATGAAATCTTCCCTGAATCGTTTTTTTGATTCTCAATATTGCTCTATGGTGCGAGAGAAGAGAATACTCAATGATTGAAGTTTGATTTCTGGTCCCAATGCAAGTTTTTATATATGTGATAGTGAATGATTCCAACTTAATTTTTACAATAAAAAAAATCCATCCATGTGGCAACTCAAATCAAAGAGAGGAAAAAATATGGTTTTTAACCCCCTAAGTGCCTATGTTTTGACTAACCCTTCATGTGGAGAGGGAATCTAAGTGTGGAGCATATTACAAAGTGCATAGAATCAATATTTAGAAGGCTAGGGGCCTTCAAACTATCACAAAAGACCCTTACAATGTCAAATTTCTGGATGGATGCGTGGGTCATAGAGTAGA
>SNQJ01S0246599.1:0-13212 GCA_010110895.2 Picea sitchensis
AGGTTCAAACGGTTGAACGGTAAATTGAAGTATGTCATGACTGACATGCAACATAGACATATCTTTGTGAATTCACCGCTACCACATCTAAAATACCCTTTGAGGCAACATAAGTTTCAAACTCAGGTAGCGGCTCTGCAGGCATCTTTAAAACTGGAAGAGAACCAATATCAGAAGATCGATCCAACAATAGAAGAGCTAAAAGAGGATCTGAAGAACCTCACATTTCAACTGAACCAAAATAAGGGCAAAGAGAAAATAGAAGTTGTTTGGTGTACTACATGCTAGACAAAAGGACACCACAAGCATGAGTGCCCAACTTTGGTGCAGTGCATGGAAATAGGGCTACCAAACCCTTATCTAGCAGGAGGAACATGGTTCGAGATCTGTAAAATGCATGGCCATGATCCATATCATTGTCCAATGATCTAGAAGTACCAGACAATACCTAAGAGCTTATACTGCAACTTTTGCAAATCAGTGGGTCATGATGATAAAGATTGTAGGACAATGGAACTGATGAGGGAAATAACTTGATGTACTTATAGGGTGCAAGCAGAGACGATGGCAGGGAAAGTTGCACCATAGTTCAACTAGGAACTACCTCCATATAACACTGTGCAATCTTAATATAAAATTGTGCAACCTCGGTAAAACCCTGCGCAGTATAATCAGGTACCTCAGTACAACACACCACGAGGATATTGAGGTGGATAGAGAGGTGGAGGAAGAAGTAGAGGAGTATTTGGAAGAGGAATAGGTCCAGTAGTATGTCATAACTGCCAACAACCAGGACATTATGCAAGAGACTGTCCATTCCACCTGTGACATGCATGTATTGTTGCGCAACAAACCATGATACAGAGGACTGTCCAACATTATTGGGCAAAATTCAAGAAAAGGGAAATCAGAACAATCAGACTATACAATGGATTTCTACAGAAGCGAGAGATGATGGGAGGAACATCAACATAGTCACGCATGGAGGAGCTAAGACATGAGTTGATGCAGTAAGGCAAGATCCAACGCAACACCAATGGGTGAAGAAGAATACTGAACCACATAAACAATTCAATGCAGGGAAATAAAAATAAATATTCAAGGACACAAGACATGAGTTCCTCAAGCAAGATGTTGCATCTACATCAACCGTGCAATACACTCAGAATGTACTAATGTACGAAATTCCCTCCTCAATGGACCACACCAGTGAAACACAATATGTAAAGCAAGTAAGTACCATAAATATTTTTCTTCAATCCCGTGTTAAGCTACTGAATAATCCATCATCTGTTAAATTTTTGCAACATATCTTAGAAAGATGTAACATAGAGGTAGAGGGGAAGTTAGACCAGAAGACAGTCAATCACCTCCATTCAAGAAGGAGGACAAGCAAGGAATTCAGATTGAATGCCAACATTGGGGATTTCAATATGGGAGACATTATATTGGACTTAGGCTCTGATGTCAATGTTTTACCTAAGAAGACATGACAATGTATGGGAGATCCCACATTAGGCTACTCACCTGTCCAACTGAAACTAGAAAACCAACACAAAGTTCTGCCAAATGGAAGGCTAAAAGGTTGGACAATAGATCTGGATGGAGTGCGCACTATGGCAGACTTTGAAGTGATAGAAATAGTGGATGGGACAACAACTTATCCATCATTGCTTGGACTGGATTGAGCATTTGATAACCATGCCATAATTAACTTGAAGACAAGGAAGATGACATTTGAATCAAGAGAATACAGACTCATTGCACCACTAGACCCTTCAGAATGAGAAAGGTTTGTAGAACCAACTTGTCTGGATTTAGAAGAGATAAACCAGTTATACAGAACCACCACACGTGAAGAAGATTATGTCAACCCAACTGCAGATGGGGTACTTAGCTGCAGGAGAATCACATCATGTGTGTCTGACTTACATATAGGTTTGGAGAATTGGCAGTAGAGATTACATGAAGAGTCTACAAGAAGGTGCGCAAGAATATACTGCGCAGTAAGATGTGTGGGTACCGAGATAAGAGAACCTCCCATGTTTCATGGCATAAATGTCTTAGAAGAATTCCTAACAAGATATGAAGATGAACTGCTAGAGAACCATAGGCTCTTATCCCTAGACATTGCACTCAAGGTAACATTTGCAAGATGGTGGGGTGCACACAAAGAAAAAGTTAAGGACTGGTACCAATGTAAGCGACTACTGCGCATTATATTCTACGTAGAGTAGGGGAGAAATAAGATGTCGAGATATGATGGACATGGGACATCAACAGAACATTTGGAGATATGCAGAACACTATTTAGGATGACACCACCATAGGAATGGCCTCATCACTTCATCCACACATTGGAAGGAATTACAAAAAACTAGTATGTAGACCATAAACTATGTAGAGGCACTGCAGAATGGACAACATTACAATAGAATTTTATAACAACCTTCTCATTTGAACATGAGAACCCCAACATGGATTCAACACTTAAACATATAAGAGGGGTGATATTTATTGATGAACCATAGGTTGAAATCATGACCGAGTATCAACAACAGAACGTACAGACAGTCAAGGAACTATTGTCATGTTATCATGTGGAAGAAGAAGCACCAGATGAAGATGACCCACACAACATTCAGATTACAAAAATTGAAGAAGAAAGAGAGGTGGAAGGTCCATCTTTGGAATCATAAGTATTTCTTGCACCTATCAAAGTGAATAAAGTCAACATTGGCACAAATGATAATCCTAAAATGGCAAGTATTGGAGATTATTGGGATGAACAAACGGTGGAAAGGATAACAGAGTTACTACGTGAATACAATGACCTGTTCCCATCAAATTTACAGAGATGAAAGTCATAGAAGGAGAGCTAGGAGAGATGAAGATACTTCTCAAACTTGAGGCTAGATCTATCAGACAAATACCTTATAGACTAAATCCAATATATAAGCAAAAAGTGAAAGTAGAAATTGACAGAATGTTGGAAGCTGGTATCATAGAACCAGTGGAGGAATCTGAATGGATAAGCCCTATGGTAGTTCAAGAGAAGAAACAAGGGGGGATAACGATTTGCCTATACTTGAGGAAACTGAATGATGCTTGCCTACATGACCCTTTCCCTACACCATTTACAGATGAAGTCCTAGAGAATGTGGGAGGCCATGAAGCATATTCCTTTACAGATGGATTCTCAGGTTATCATCAGATCAATATAGCCCAAGAAGACAGGCACATGACTACTTTTTCCAGATAATGGGGATCCTACAAGTACATAGTCATTCCTTTTGGGCTGAAKAATGCACCAACCATATTTTCAAGGGTAGTAATAGCTTCTTTTAAGGAGTTCATACATCAGTTTATAGAAGTGCATCTGGTTGATTAGACTATATATAGTCTATTAAAAGACCATGTGGAAGTATTTAGGCTGATGTTGGAAAGATGGAGGCAGTGTCAGATATCATTGAATATCAAGAAATGCATATTTGGGACACCTTTTGGAATATTATTGGGTCATATAGTGTGCAAACAAGGTTTGCTAGTAGATCCTGCCAAGATTGCAGTTATTGTCAATTTGCCACCACCAAAATCAATGCACCAGTTGAGAGAAACATTGGGACATACAAGATACTACATAAAATTTATAAAAGGGTATCCATAGATCACTACGCCAATGGAGAAAATATTAAAGAAAGATATTAAATTTTAGTGGAATGAGGACTGTCAACAAGGTTTGGACACCCTAAAAGAAAATATGGTCATAGCACCTATTCTAGTATTCCTAGATTGGGAAAAGGATTTTTATGTGCATGTAGATGCATCTGCTTGTTAATACATGAGAATAGATTACAGAGTATACTTTTATCTATTTTTCGGACTCGTAAAAGCTATATGAAAAAAGGAACTCTTTGGAGTATTCTTTAAGCGCTTTTCAGACTTCTTAAACATGAAAATATTACTGAGTGATCTTTCTTCTTTCACACTTGTTAAAAGGTTTGAAAGGGCGTCTTTCGAGTGATAGTTTATCTCTTTTTTGTCCTTGCAAGACTAATTATGAAAAAGCACTACTCTAATCAAGCATGATTAGAAGAGTTCTCCCCTGTATTGTTTTACACTTTTTTCGGGCTTGGGAGAGTAAATTTACAAAAAATCCATCCATGGAGTCGTCTTTAAGTTCTTTTCAGACTCTCTAAACATGAACAACCACTAATTTTACCTTCTATGGGCTTGTAAAATTATGCATTGAAGGACCTATGTGAGTCCAATCTCCAGGACCCATACGGGACCGAACCCCTCCTTCCTTAGGTTCATTAAACATATGTCGAGGGACTCATCCGAAGGATGTGCTATACCGAGCACATGTTATCTTCCTCGAGCTCGTTAGACGAGAAAGAGGTACTCATATGTCTGGATGAGGGAAAAATTAAAGGAAGTGGGTAAAGTTTTTTGGAATCTGTTATGGCAGTTATTGTCGTTCTTGAGCATGACACATGTTTGTGTCTCATCTTACAGTTGGGTAATTTGCTTGTCTCTGAGTCATACCAATTCCATGTGTCGCCATACTTTTTCATTCTAGTCAAAGAGTGTTCTTATTGTTGTCACATTATGTTCTTGTTACTCGTCGATTTAATGCTTCCAAGTAAGATGTTGTGCCTCATCATGTTCAAGGGAAATTTCACTTCAAACCATCCATTTGCAGTATTACTAGTTTTCATTTCCTGTGTTAGTCTGTACTCATTTCATCCACCATCTCACATTACTTTATTCTGTCAGTTTCATGTCCATGATGGGGGATACATCAGGGCCCTCCTTCGACGAGTTTGTTCTATTCGACTTCAACACATTTTCCGAGAATTAGACTTAGAAACCAACTAGTACCTCGGGACCTGCATGCTTCAATGGTAGGCCTCCTCGTTTCCGATAGTAGGTTTACATCATTGACCTTTGATCAGACGATTCCATGAATTTTTGACCTCAACTCATTTATTCACATTCGCTGGAATGTACTAGGGTACCTTGGGATCCATTTTCATCATTGGTGATTTCCCTTGCACTATTTAATAGTTTACCTCAATGACCAGTAATCAAATGGTTTCTACCATGTTCAACATCAAATAATCTATTCACATGGCTAAATTCGTACCGCATTGGGATCTGGACGAAGACCTTGGGTTGGGCACTCACTTTGTTATGTGCTTTTCCCAGGATGTGATGGAGATCATTTGAACTTGTAAAAGATTCAATACAATCACCATGCTAACAATCTTACTGATATATATATATACTGTCACATAGATCCACATTGTATTGATCCGTGGCTATGTTTTGTCATCTCGTAGCTCCATTGTGTATTTTTCATGGCTGCAATCAGTTAATGTCATGTAGGTATGGATCCATATTGTATCTTTGGTGGCCATATCCTTAGTCAGTGTTCTCATGGATCCACAGTGTATTGGTTGGCGGTCATGCTTTGAGTCATCTCTTATTCCGAGCATAGGTATGTCTGCCTAGGAAATGGAACATATTTGTATACTGACTGATGATTGTTTGCAGCTTATGTCAGGTTCTCCTACTCCAACACCCTTGCATTGAAGAATTTGTAAACTGTTTCGGTTATCAGTTTCTCTTCTGACCTCACACTTTAGGGGGCATCTGTTACACACCAAAATGTCACACTTAAGTTTCACATCTATTTACACCTAAGTGTTGTAAGTTTTGTAAAGTGTCATATGCACCTTACTAAGTGTTGCATGCACTTTGTCAAGTGTCATATGCACCTTACTAAGTGTCGCATGCACTTTACTAAGTGTCACAACACCTTGACACCATGAAAGAACATTTTTCGCAATCCCTAGTCAGTGTGGAGGAGAAACATATCATATGAAGGTAAAAATATTATGTGCACATGAATTATTTATTATTATTCATAAAAATGAAATTAATTTAGTGTGAGAATCCACCTGAGATTTAGTTTCCTAATCTCAAGTAGAAGTTGAGACTCTCATGGATGGTTGAGGGATTTTCTCAAACCAAAATCTTAATTTGGTGAATAACGAGAGATATTTCCTCCTTAAAATCGTTAAGAGATATTTTCTCTGTAAAATCCTTGTGATATATTTTCTCCCTAAAAATCTTGGAGATCCCAATTTAGTGGATCTAGTGAGTGATCTTCTCCACGGTGGTTAAGCCTCCAAATCCTATATAATGAGGGCTTTCCATGGTGAAGGGGAGAAGATTTGAGGTATGGAACCTTTGATCCTGGGGTTAGAATTTAGCATTTTGATTTCATTATTCATGCAAGGGGCTGGAAGAGGAGAGCTTGGTGAAGATACTACATTGTCAAGCATGCTTTATAAGTGCCTTCTTTGGCTTTTCAATTTATGATAACTTGGCCTATTCCCTTCNGGGTTAGAATTTAGCATTTTGATTTCATTATTCATGCAAGGGGCTGGAAGAGGAGAGCTTGGTGAAGATACTACATTGTCAAGCATGCTTTATAAGTGCCTTCTTTGGCTTTTCAATTTATGATAACTTGGCCTATTCCCTTCAAGTTCTTGTGTTCTACATTTGCTTGTTTATTTTAGTTGCAGTCTTCATAGATATATTTGCTTTATATAATCATCTAGAGTAGGAAAAAGAGTTCCTTTGCTAGTCTTTGGAGGGTTTCATTTGTGTTGAGGAGCTTGGAGATCAAGCATATGGATTGGATCAATGAGGACAAACATCGCAACAAGGTATGCCGCATCATTCTTCTTCTCTCTTTCTTGATTGATGTAGTCAGATCTATGGGGAAAGTAGAAACCACTTGTTCTCTTCTGTCTTTGGTTCAAAGATAGTGCTCTTGGTCCAAAGGGAAGCTTAGCTTGTCTGTAGGGTAAGATTTCTCACAACAACCATAAACTAAGAAGGTAGCGTATAGCCGAGATGTGGTATTTAGAGAAATAAAATATGTTGTCAAATAGGAAGTCCTACCAAGGGAGGAAGAACCAAAGAAGATAGAGTTTGAATTGAAGGATAATGAATCAAAATATATAGAAGAACATGAATAATAAGATGAATAGCATCATACTTCAGTATTGAGGATATCGGCTTGGGAAAGAAGGCAATCATAAAGGTATACTGCATCTGATTTCTATTCAAATTGTGCTTTGTTTATAACTATTGATGATCCTATAATTGTTAGGGAGGCAATGGATTAAGAGGATAGAAAACTATGGAAAAAGGCCATGGTGGAAGAAATGACAGCCTTGGAAAAGAATGAGGCTTGGGATCTAGTGGAGTTTCCAACTGGAAGAAAAGCCCATTGCTAGAAAATGGGTGTTTAAGAAGAAGTTGAATGCAGAAGGCAAAGTGGAGAAACACAAAGCTCAATTATTAGCAAAAGATTATTCCTAGGTAGAGGGAATTAACTTTGGTGAAATTTTTTCTTTTGTTGCCAAGTTAACTTCTATTACATTTCTTTTATTTGTTGTTGCTGCTTTTGAATTCGAAGTAGAATATATGGATGTGAAGACAACATTCCTACATGGGGATCTGGAATAAGAAATCTACATGAAGCAACTAGAAGACTTGCAGTGAAGGGGAAAAAAGAGCTAGTAGGAAAGTTGAAAAAGTCCTTGTATGGGTTAAAGCAATCACCAAGGACGTGGTATCAAAAATTTGATACTTATATATTGTGACTTGGTTTCACAAGCATCAAAGTCGATCACTGTGTGTATTTCAGTTTAGTCAGTGATTGTCTTATTTATTTGGTCTTGTATGTGGATGAAATGTTGCTTATAGGAAACAACAAAGAAATTATCTAGGATGTGAAAAATCAGTTGTCCTCTAAATTTGACATAAAGGATCTTGGTGCTACAAATTTAATTTTGGGCATGGAAATTAAAAGAGATTGGGAAAACATGACACTCTAGTTAAATCAAAGGAAATATGTCGAGACAATATTGCAGAGGTTCAATATGCAGGAATGTGGACCGACCAAGGTTCCTATTCATGTAGGTGTAAAGTTATCTGCAGATCAGTGTCCTAAGAGATAAGAAGAGGAAGAGGACATGTCCTATGTTCCATATGCTAGTGCAGTTGGCAGTTTGATGTATGTAATGGTCTGTATTAGACCAAACATTGCACATGCAGTGGGAGTTTTTGAGTAGGTATATGTCATAACCAGGGAAGGATCATTGTACAACTATAAAGAGGGTTTTTGGGTATTTGCATGGCACTACTAGTTATGGATTGTGATACCAAGGAAGACCATAGTTGGACATAATGTTGGACATACATGGGTTTTTTTTATGCTGTCTAGGATGGAGGTCTGGATCACATAATATCTACAAGGGGGTATGCGTCTAACCTATTTAGAGGAGCAATCAATTGGATGAGCTTAAGACAATCTGTAGTGGCACTCTAAACTACAAAAGTTGAATACATGGTAGCCACTCATACAAGAAAGGAAGTAGTATGGTTACAAATATTGTGTTCATGCATTGGGTTGGTACAACAAGTTGTAAGGATAAATTGTGATAGTCACAATGAAATCTTCCTAGAAAAGAACCCATCTTATCATTCAACGACAAAGCATATTAATGTTCAGTATCACTTTGTGAGAGACATGGTTGAAGACAAGAAGGTGTTTTTTATGAAGTTGGACACTTTGAAGAATGTTGCAGATTCATTGACAAAGTCCGTGAGCATCGAGAAGTTCTCTTGGTGTAGAGAAACAATGGGTATTGTTGACGATGTAATCTTGTGACCTCTTTATGCAAAGAAAAAAAATAGTGGGAGAATTTTGGGTATGTGTTATATTATTTGCATGACCAACCCCTCGCATTGCATTGCTCTCAGCATAGTGGGGGCAGAGCCCCCGCCAAAACTTTTTAGGCGGTTTTTGTGTCCATTTTTAGCAGTTTGTAGCACATGGTTTTCTCTTTTGGAGATTTTGTGGTGCATGGGTGGATTTGTGGCTTAGCCCATGGTTTTCTAATTTAGGTTAAGGAATTAAGGTTTTAGTCTAATTTGGGTCAATGGATTAGGGGTTTTGGATACTGTAGGATTATATATATATATTGTATTGTAAACAATGAAAGATGATGAATAAGAATTAGAGGTGCAACGCTAAATGGGTTGTTGGTTTCCCCATTTTGGGTTTGCAGGGTAAATCTCTGTTCTAGGTGGACTTCAATGGCTGCCCACCTATTCCAATAGCTCAAAATATAGTTTCCATCTTGGTAGTTTGTTTCTACGATTTTTCAGGTCCCAAACTTCTAGGGTCATTTTGAGGCCCTAAACGATGTTTTTTTGGCTCGATAGTGACTACCATGTAGCCAAAGGAATATCATAGGCCAAATAGAATGTGTACTCCTCGACTAGCCCTTTCCAACAAGGTACTGAGCGCCCAAATGGAGATTGTATGCAAAATTTGTGTCGCCGGGAAGTTGACATATCAACCACCTCCATTGGGGCCCACAAACCTTTTGGCATTTCATCTCATGGGGTTAGGGTTTTAGATGTTTAGGGTTTTCTTATTTGTGTTTTATGTTAAAAAGGCCTTTTGAGCCTCATTGTAATCATGTTCTTGCGAACGCGTGTAGCCATCACATCTCATCTAAGAGATAAGATACCACCATTCTAGCAAGATCATTTCACTCTGTATTTTCTTTTATAGTCTCTTCAGAGTATTACTATATATCTATGTTTCTATCTTATTTCTGTGTTTCATTTTGTTCCATAATAAATCCGAATCAGTGGTATCAGAGCAGTCTACTCTTTATCTTTTTTTGTTTGCATGTGCCCTACGAGGTCAGGGTATAAGGCATTGGGAATCGAACTAGTTGAGCCTTTGGAAGACTGCCCTCGTTGACCTTGATGGCCACCCATGGTGGAGGAAAAGAGAGATGAGGGAGCATGGAATCCTATTAAGCCATTGCTCATGGAAGTCCTCGCACAATAAAGGAACACTATGATGGATAATTGTTCCCAAATACTTCGACGACTGCTGAAAACAACAAATGCATCTTCGTCAAGTGACCACTTTGGAGGCGTCACCCCCTTCAAGGTACAAGTTAGTTTTGATATTCTTGTATTTGAAGGTTAAATAGATGCAGATGTTTTAGAAAAGTGGTTAAATATACTAGAAGGTTATTTCTCTGTCCACAATTTTTTCGATAGGGAAAAGATCACTTTGCGTTCCTTAAGGAAGTCCCCATGTCAAACATTGGTGGGAGACTTACAGTGAGCCGAAATCCACAGAGGAGTCTAGAATATTTCGGTTGATCCCACTTGGGACTCTTTTATGGATGTCATAAAAAAAAATATTATCGTGTTTGAAACTACGACGACCATTACACGAGATGGACCACACTGCGTCAAGAGAGGAACCAAATAGTGTCAGAGTTCCCAAATACCTTCCATACCCTGTGCACCAAGCTGGTATCAGAGAGTTTGAGTGGAATATGGTTCTAAAATACCATGGGGGACTACATAGGTACATCCAAATAGAAGCAAATTTTATGAACATCTTGTCATTGGGAGCAGCGTATGATACACTATCAAAATCAAGCAAAAAATTAATTAGAGGAATAAGCGAGAGTTTGGATCTGTGAATGCATCACAACAGAAGTAGGGAAAAGGCAACCCCAACACACTGAAAAAAGGACAAAGCAAGTATGGACAACCTCATGACAACCAGTCTAATTCATAAACAAAGAAAGGTAATGGGAAGACAAAGAAAGAAACTAGGAAATGGTGCTAGTTCCATAAAATCCCCTAACACAACATTGATGATTGTTGTTCGAAGAAATCATTAGTGGCATAGTTGAAATCCTTAGAGACACATCTAGGCTCCAATCATGATTCAAATCCAGACAAGGGGAAGTCGATCATTGATGTAGAATCCAGTGCCACAGTCACTACCACCAAGATCCAACCAAATGAACTAGAAGAGTCACAGGAAGGTGAGTGCCTTTTTCACTTGTAGATGTGGGTGAGGGGTGCTCCACTACATTTCATTACTGATAGCAGAAGCTCAAAGTTTTGGAATACTGAATTATCATCGACAGCGTAGCTCCAAAGTTTGGAATACCGAGGTGGTCAATCATCATAGATGCATTTTTTTACCACTTTTAATCACAATATATATATATATAAACTTCAACTTTATCAACAATATTTAATAGTTTATCACTTATGCATTCAATATATCATTGCATCCAAGATATGCCTCAAGCATATACCATATAGTAAACCATATTCCAAGTATCCAAGATGTTCCGATGTCTCAACAATATGACTCAAGTATGCACCATAAAAACCAAGATCATATACCAAGTATATGCCTCACACATGGGCCAATCGTCACAAAGATGTGCCTCTAACAATGAACCATAACAACCATACGCAATGTACCAAGGATATATCTCAAGCATGTATGTACCTCAATCATATGCATCCATGTACCCACGAGGCCTCCAAGACATGACTTAAGCATGTGCCAAACCATCCATGCATCAAATACATAAAGACATACCTTTACTCATGATGAAACTTGATGCATACCATCTCAGACCTTGTAACAACCTTGATGTGTCATCATGCCTTGTTGCAACCTAGACCAAACATCCTTCTTCAAAACATTTTCTCAAATCCACGACTTGTACACTATAAACCCACGGATGTCTACGCCTTTCTCCACTGCGACCCGCAGATAACCTCAAAAATATAGTTTGCAGACTTTTCCCTTCACTTGCCTTTGCTTCCTCAGACATGCTACGAAAAAGATTTTCCAAAAGATCACTTGAAAGATAGATAGTCATTGAGCTTGTGTGTGTAAGAATGAGAGGCTTCTTGTGGTGTATTTATACTTTTACAAAGTAACTTCTTTCCTTACTTTAGTATTTCTTGCTACAACCACTTTACCCTTTGGTTAATGACTTGCAACCGTTTAGGGATTCGTAACCATTCTTCAGGGCTTCCAACTTCATGTGGGCATATCTCTTCAACCGTGAGGAACCACATGACGTACCACCTACCATTGGAATTGGCATGATGAGGACTATCCATCTTTAAGGATGTTACATGAATTTGCACTATCCTTCATGCTCTTTTTCCTCAAATGACTTTGGGATTCATGACAATACCTTTGGGGCTTCTCAACCACTCAACCACTTAGCCATATTTCTAGGGCTTCTTCTAGGGTTGACTAGGGTTGAAATCAATGCTTCTAGAGTTCATCTCGAGTTGACATCAATAAAAAATATTTTTCCAACAAAAAAAACCTCATCTCAGCAGAGATCATCAAATGGTTAGAGTTGCCGACAACACCACATCCACAACCGCCAACATCGGGTGTCTTAGCCAAGGAAAAGATATTTGTGTTAGCCAAGGGTGTTGCAAGCCCTATGGAATCAAGTCCTTCAAGGATGAGGTATTGTGTGATGTTTCTCCACTTGAAGTTTGTGATGTTCTTTTAGGCCAACCATATATGTGGAAACATCATGTTGTATATGAGTCTAGACCTCGTTGTTCCATTTTTACTGTGGGAAGACAAATGTACATGATACCAGAGGTAGGTCCACCTACAATAATTTGTCCTCTTCATGATTCACTCTCAAAGTGAATGGAAGGTCACAAACACATCTGTGGCCTTTGCATAATGCTCCTCTATGCATTAGAAGTAAGTGGACAAAGTCATGGACCCCTCTGCCTACTCCCGACGGGCCTTGGGAATCCATCTCGATGGACTACATGTCAGGTCTGCCCTCAACTAAGCATGGAAATTACTGTGTATTCATGGTTGTTGATTGAAGATGTCCATTATGACTGCCTACAAGAAGAGTATCACAGTCAAGGCCATTGTCAAGATCTTCTTCGAGCATGTATGGGTACACTTCGAACTACCACAGATCATCATATTAGATTGGGACAAAAAATTCTTGAGCACATTCTGGTCATTGTTGGACACCAAGCTCACAAACCACTACCTTCCACCCTTAGACTGATGGACAAACATAGGTCATGAATTGGATGATTGTGCATATCCTGTGCATGTACAATTCCAAGCATCCACATGTTGACTCACAATTTTGTCACATGTTATAAAAGACCGTAAAGGATTGCGAGGCCTAACTACAGACTATTATATATATATATATGTGTGTGTGTGTGTGTGTGTGTGTGTGTGTGTGTGTGTGTAATTAGTAGGTGGGATCCCCT